>QQSS02199186.1:0-25300 GCA_003687565.2 Craspedacusta sowerbii
ACATACATACATACATACATACATACATACATACATACATACATACATACACATACATACATACATACATACATACAACAAGCATGGAAAAACAAATGCTACCAACTAGGTATGCAGGTATGACACAAGCTCTGCCTCGTTATTTTGATGCGAGAAATCTGCTGCAGCCCAGTCTCCAAAATGAATAGGCGGATTGCCATACATTCTCGCACTCTCGAGCAAAAATGCATTCAGAAAAGCGTTTGCGCATGTGAAGATTTGAGGTACATGTCAAGCAAAACCATATAGAATAACAAATCAGATTTAAAAGTTCAAGAGTCGAGAGTACAAAATGATGCCAATGGCAAGGACTTAGTGGATAAAATAGTACGTCGAGGCGAATCGTTGCTATCCAGTACTGATCGATCGTGGCCCATCGTCAGAGTGACATTTCTGTGGCACCCAGAAGCGGGAATGTGAGCCTCTGCCACAGTCACTACCGCTTGCACTCCAGTGTCTGACATGAGATCGACTCCTATCTAGTCAGTAAAACATCATACTTGAAGAAAGTATGCTATGATATTGTGGTTCAAACAAATGCGAACTTGCTTACTGCCATGGTAGATTTTGAGTGGAATGAGACTTCATGGGTTCTTTTGGGGCTTCAGTTTGGCACATTCCGTGCATGACATGCACATCTATTCCATGGACTTGGACATTCCAGGCTAAATATGAATGTCCTTTTCCATCCTTATATTTGGGGCGACCACAAAGCCGTTCCTATGAGTCTTGGTGAGCATTTCGTTTCGCATGATACTGAGATCTTTCAGCCTCTCTAGATCGTGGAGTACAGTGAGGATAGTTCTGAATGAGCCTGGGTAACAGAGCGCATCTCTCTCTCTCTTTTTCTGACTCTTCAAGTTGAAATATGATCTGGATGTCGTGATTTAAGGAAACGATACGTAGGCTGTAAACGACTTGTTTAGTTTCGCAGAGCATGCCCCCATGCGGGGGTTGGGGTATTGTGATGATGACAAGCTTTTCGATGCGCCATTTCGTTTACACCAGGGGTAGGAGTTTTTGGTTTCGGTTGTCTGCTAGGCTTTTTTGTTTATGACTTTCTAATGAAACTTGTGCGTGTTTTTTTTTTATTTTTATTTTTATTTTTTTTTTTGAATATTTTTAAGCGTCATTAAGTTTTTTACGTGGTTAAGTCGAAACTTACCTGTACCCTATAGAAATCTTTGGAGTTTGTTGTATGGACATCTCTTATATGGCGTTTACCTTCAAGCAGTGAAGAGAAGATTTGTAAGTGAGTCAAGCGAGACTCTTCTTATATCGTTGCGAGGTCTATCCTTCGCGATATTGGTACTCGTTTGCGACTTAAGTGCGAAAATCCTGAAAATCGCAAATGCAGTCTCTGAAAACTTCACAATGGTGCTCACGATAATGTTTGCAAAGCGAAGCAAAGATCCTTTCTTGCATAGCACTCGAAATCTTGAAGTCCGCAGCCACAGTCTTGACATCATGCGTTGGAAAGATGCTTTCTAACAGTTTGCGTTCAGTATAAACCTCGATGCATATCGCTGATTGACTTTCACAATGCCAGTACAAGTCGACATCCAGCGGTCAGCAACCGCTACGGTCATGCAGTGCGATGAGGTTAGATCCGATGGAGCGGAAGGAATAAACACTTCCCTCTGGACATTCGCCGAGATAGCATGAGGTTTAATTGCCATCGTTTGTAATGCTATTCCAGTCAACCAAGGCGGGTCATGCGCATACAAAAATTTTGACAAATCTGATTTTGTGGGTGACCAATTCGATTGTGATGGCATGATTGCGATGTGGGTTGTTTAACTAGTTTGTGGAAAGTGACTTGTTACTTAAACTTGTAATAGATCGGGATAACCCAATTGGTTGCCGTGGCATGGAGCGAATCTGTCAATTGTTTCTTGATCGGCCGGATTGCTCAGAAGCTGTGGTTGCTGGATGTGGCCGCAATCTTTCTGAAGAATAACACGTGTCTTGCACTCCTTCTCAAATTCGAGTAGCGACTTTTGGTTGCTGCAAGCGTGCATGTGGTGCAAGCGATCAGCCGCAATCGAAGTGGATCATTGCGATCGTTGAACTATCTCCTCTCGACGAACTAGCCGTTGCCGGTACTGAAGCACATGATGCTTCGTGCCCTTGACAACATGACGACCTAACAGACATTCCATGATTGAAGTCTTTATAAGCTTGACATACCTTGGTAACCAAGAAACACGCACATACACACGCATGCACGCACACACAAACACACACACACACGCACACACAAACACTTTTCTCGTCAGAGCCTTTTCAAGCTTTAAATAAACAAAATATGATTTATCATGCACAATTCCTCCTAGGGAAGTCGTATAAGCTACACAAAAGGATCTAGGTCATGCTTCAAACTCTCAAGTTTCATTCTTCTGTCACTTTGTAGCCTAAATTGTGTAAACTCTCCTGGATCTTTTACACTTTGCCTGGAGTTCTTTTGGATTTAAGCTGATTGCAAAAAAAACATTTTGCTCCTATCATGCAAATAAAGTCCCACATTACGGTTTATAGATTTCTCAACTCTATCTCTTCACTTGCAATATCCACTTTGAATGGTGATTACCTGGCTTCGGAACATCTACCACAAAGGAATGACACAGTTTCATTATTTTACTGAAGACAAGCAGATTACGCAAGGAATACTCAATCATCCTATTCAAGACGCAAAAATGAGCAGTTGGCTTTGGTAGAATAAATTAGTGTACTGACCAAGTATGTGTTGTTGACACTGATTCTATGGCTAAATACAGCTTAAATGCTGCATCACATTTACAATAAAGGCTTGAATACTTCGATTTGCTCTGCAAAACTAAGATTATTTCATTATGAAGACCCATTAGTAGCGGCTGCAGATAAAAATGTACTGAGCATGAAAGCTTCCTAAAACCTGTGTCAATAATCTTCACAATGAATTAGCCAAATACCAACAAAGGGTGAAGCTATTTAATTCGTTGAGCAATACACAAAAATTTTGATGAAAATATTTCAGTGTTCTGCCCAGCCTTATCAGAATAAGGAAACCACTTCACTTTCTTAAGTGCATTCTTAATTTAAAGTACAAGTCGCTTACGGACACGTAAATAGATTGCACAGAAACACAAAAACAATGGGTGCCAGATGACCTACAAGATTTAGCATTCAGATTAACATGAAATTTTCTTGAAAAGCCCATAAATAATCACCTAAAATCCATCCAGTCATTAAATTGAACACAATGCTCATGATGCTCAAAAACAATGCTAGAACATTTATTGGAGATTAATTATGACACTTGATATTAGAAAACGAATATATGGCTTCGAGCCTATAAGATCACACTTTTCAAATGTCAAACATGGATTATTTTGTTTAAAAAAACTTCCCGAATTAAAAATGATGTTTTCTTCCAAATTGGATACTGCAGTAGTAATTATTTGACGGCTAGGTAGAGATGCATATAATAGAAAGGAAAAAGTTGTCGAATTCGCATAAAACTAAGCTTGAAGCATAACCTTGACTACAACCATTTTGATATTCAAAGTAGGCTCTCTCAGCAGTCACAGAATCAAATCATAGCAGCACTCCACAAAGTCAATTTTATACTGGACGCATGCGTAAACACAGTCGGATAACAACCTGGTGCTCAGTGCTTATAATCTCATTTGTTTTTTCCTAACAGAATTGCTATCGGCAGCAATATTTGCCAAGCAATGTAGGTTGGTCAATTGCTACATGCCATGCTTCAAGCAACCCATAGTAACTTAGGCAGACCAAGTTCAAAGAACTGGATTTCAAGTACGGAGGCACCAAAGGCAGCATGAGAAATAAAGTTAGGGGTGGCAATCCATGTCCATTCAAGGACCGAAAGCTACTCAAAGATGGATAGGAAGTCAATAACCTTAATGTACAAATAGCTCATTTGGATGTTCTCAAACTCACGAGCCTCATCGACCCAGAGAATCTCAATTAGATAACAAAAAACTACCAAAAGCATTTTCTTCCACTAAAAACCCACAATTTGGTGCTCGTAAATAGTTCTGAATAAATCTTCAAGATAGCGTTTAGTAGATTCCTTAGCAGACATAGCGTACGCTAGCGCTACGAGGAGTAAATATTCACCGAAAAAAAAAACACTGAATGGTACGACACATACCACTATGATGAACTTCATCAAGAACAAAAGGCTCTTCTGAAGAATGATCAGCATCCCTAGTTTCCCACAAAGTCAATAAGCACTTTTTGTCATCCCATCCACCTGATATGAACTGACGTTGCGAGCTTTTACCCGGACACCATCGGAGTTTCGAGATTTTCTGACCAGTGTACTTAACTATCACGTCTCGTTTTTTCTCGGGCGCCATGTCAGACTGAAGCCCGCGCGTAGGCTCACTCGTATTGTAAACACGCATTTACGTGATAACTGAGACTGTCCGGCACCGAATTACAAATCTAACGCTGATTTCACTTACTCCGATACTAATAAATTGAGCTTTTAAATATATTTAAGTCATTTTAACTGCAAGCAACTAGCCTGGCGTACATTTTGTTGCTTCCAAGCATGGAGTTTTTTTATGTCTAAGGGACTCATCAGATACCTTGGATTGGTCTGACCAAGGATGAAGATCGGAGTTCCAAGAGACCAAAACCTCTCACAACTCCAACTGCATGTGCGCACGCGTTCAACCAAGATTCAGTTTCCTGACCCCAATTCACTTAAGGACTCTCAGATGCTCTGCATGCGGAAAAAATCCCTTGTAAATATCAAGGGGTTAGCCTGCTGTGCGCATCATCTTGGGCATCGAATTAGTCAGAGACCTTTGGTTTGAGCCAAACTGGGTAACACGCTTGGGGTCGAGTTAAGACTGGGCTTCTTGTGGGGTACCTGAAAACTGGTACCATTTCATGCAGTTCCAGTCCATGCGACTTTGGAGTCAGACAGAAGATGGAGTGCTGCTTCCAGTCTCCTTACCTTTAGTGATAAAAGCCCAACTAAAATCAATTGATCGTTTTAGGCAAAAGAGCGTTTCAGAGCTTTTAAGTCGTACGCTAACGCTGTTTCACACAGCTGCAGTGCTATTACCGCCGTCAATTTAACAGAGCACAGATGAGGATGGAATAAACCTTTCGCTATGAAGCTATGAAGCGTAGTCCGTGTGCTTCGTTGGACATGTGTAAGTAGGAAAAATTCACTTAACACTTTGCTCGGGCAACACTTGCGTTCCAAAAAACCCTTGGATTCAGCAAAAAGTAAAAGTACTGTGCCAAAGTAAGTTGACACAACCATAAATCGAAACCAAAGAAAATACTGGAGCGCGGAAAATATTGCTTTGTTGTAAGCAAAAGCTGATAAATGCAATTATCAGTAGACGTCGTTGATTCCGCTTCGCAGTAAGAAGACTTCTTGTCAGATCAACTCACCTGCAAAGATGCCCTTGCTTTCAATAAGGAACACATCTTGCCTCGGTCCTGATGCTCTGTGAAGCGCCTTGCATCTTGGTGATGCTGCTATCCGGTTCCTGACTCTCAGTTCAACCTGTCTTGTGTTGACAGGGCGTTCTTCCCAATTCAGGGGTTCCACCAATCATTGTTGCACTTGTAAGAGCCCGTAAGAGAAACTATACGAATATCAAACTTTCAACACAGATTTCGAGCACCCTCAAGTGTCCACGAGCTTCATGACCTTAACTTAGACATCTTTGCTAGTTTTAACTGCCTTACGCCGATACGCCACAAGGTTCTTCTTTATATGGATAGGTCCAAGAACATTGTGATTGGGTGTCACTTGCTTTTTTTCTTTTCGATCTACCCTAAACTAGGCAGTCCAGAGCAGTTGTTTGATGGCTGGATGCGGATCTCCGTGGAAGGCAATCGCCCATTGACTTCCAAAAATGCAGATCAAGTTTACTCAACTTGCAAGTGCTAGCGGTTTTGCAAAGCCCTTCGATTTCGACAAGTCGATGAGTATGCCAGTATGCAGATAACTTCACCATCTGATCAAGAAACCGCACGCTCAAAAAATGCACCGACACAATATTTGAGTTTGAAAGCTCCACGGTAAAATAAGACCTGATCGAGAGCGACGTTTTTGTGGTGGCTCTATTTTCTGTGCAGAGCACGACCAGTTCTGCAATTTTAGTCGAGGGCGTACAAGTGGACCTGTGCGGCACAGTCGTACCATGACACGATTTACTACAGGCAGATCGCAGTCCAAGAAAATAAAGTGAGTGAATGCGATGGAGACAAGGAGTGTAGTTCAAGATACCAGGTATCCTTCGTCTTGCACCTAGTGGTGCCTGACTGCACTGGATAATACAAATTGAATTGATCCTGCACATATCAGAAACTTACTTCAACCACGTGTGGCAGTTTCAGTATGCTACATACTGCTTGATAGATTTAACATGGATTAACAAGATGACGTCGGGTGAAGATCATCAAGTATTTGACCACTAGTCTGCAGTGCATCAAAATCGAAATAAACTGATGAGGCTCAACACAAAGGCTTATACAAAAGGGTGTTTATGTAAACGATTATGAAGAGTTGCAAGTGGATAGCGTACATGGGAGGCTCGCCTCTGCAGAGATGAAATCATAACATTGACCATTGCAGGCGAGCTGGTTACAACACATGGTGATATTCAGAAACATCATTAGCTGTCGCCGACGATCGACGGACTGCGCATCCGGGGAAACTCTTGGCTCTTCACCAATCAACCAACGCTAGAGCTAAATTCCACGTCGTCATCGCATTCGCAAATCACGCGTAGAAGAAGCGAGCATGAATAGGAGCTGCGACAGATTTTCTATTAGTACCATCGTGCCAGACACGTGCGTATAATAAAATATATAACCACTCTTTATCTCTCAGCCGCTCGCTGGCATTCCGAGAAAATTTACATAAATTTATAATTGATATTTTAGATTTGAATACGACAAGTAAACTTATTCTCAATGCTATTACAGAATAGTAAAGCCTTTCTTAGGCAAGGCGAAGAATTCTTTTAAGATTTGAGAAAGCGTCTCGAACTCGGAAAATTCTTCGGACATGAACAAAAGGGTGTGGCTGTGGGTTGTGGTAACAGAAATAAAAAAAAAACAATCAGCAACAAAAAAAGCAACCTCAACACAAAGAAATAGATATATACCCATGGTCCAACAACGGCACACAGGGAGAGCACAGTAACAGAAGAAAGATCTGGCAATCACAACCGGGAGCTGCACCATCAGTCCAAAGTTGAAAGCACTACGGTCAAGCCAGAAGCCACGCCACTGAGCGTAGCCGCTAACAACCTGCTTTGCCGAACTATCTACATGGCTACATCCACCACTTCGTCCCTTAGTTGCCTTGCATCGGCGGGGGAGCTTGTGGTACAAGCGACGTGAAGAAGGAGACGAAGAAAACGCACATCACTCGGAAAATGTTCGTGCGTGGTAGGCGCGCAACGACCAACCGCGCGGAGTCGATACTTCCATCGTTAACTGCATCGCGTACAAGCTGTTGCACATCGTCGATATTACGATTGCGGTCTGGTTGCATCTGGTCCAACTGCTCAACTTCGATCAGTGGAGGCGCAGGCCCTGCATCTAAACACGATCGATACCCCTTACGTAGACGCCTTCAAGGACAGCTAGCTCCTAGCCATTATAAAACACTCAGCATTATCAAACGCGTATTTTTGGTGAATAGTACATGCACAGAAACATACCGGAAGACTTTTCAACATAAGACTTTTAAAACACGGCTTTCAGAAGGCCGTCGCAAAAAAAAAAATGCAACTTCAAAGAGAAAAGTACTACTCTACATCGATGCATCAAGGTTTGCACCGAGTTGATGAGAGGCAAGAGCGCAATCCAAAATACAGCACTACCTCGAGGGCACGGTCGTTTGGTGGTACAAGAAACCGGGGGTGCTAGAAATTCGAAGAATTTTTTTTTTCATCAAAACCTAAGCAACTATATATCATCGGATAGAGGAAGTTTAGTTGATTCAAGATTTTCAAGTTTCGCAGCGGCCATGACCGGCGAGTCCGGACAGTGACGTGACAGGAACAGAAAATCGTTTCCTTAAATTTAATTGAGACAATTCACACAATACCGGTAGGTAAGTTAAGCATCGCACGACGCCCCTACGAACACTCGCTTTTTATACCAGGCTTAGGCATCGCTTTTTATACCAGGCGACAGGAAATAAAACCAAACGTACCCAAACACACTGCATATCAAGGGCTTAATGAAAGCTATGCCGGACTAACCGCCCCATAGTTTGTGCTAATGGCCGGGTATGTTATTACACGCTATACGCACAAAGATGGGCTAGGAAGGCACACGTGGTTTCAAGTCATTACCTCACTGCATAAGAAGAGACGAAATGCAGAAATCTGGGTCAGGCAGTACAGCAACAGGAGTGGTAGTAACTCTAAATCAATAAACTGCTGGGCAATCAAAAAGTGAACGCTCCAGAAATGGTAACTGGCAATCAACTTACCTGCTCGCGCTGGTAAGTGTCTTCGTGGCGTGAAGTATCCCGCTTGATACATGTAAATGATAAAACCGAGCAAAGAAACCAGGACAAAGCGGCTCGTGGAAGAGTAGAAGTAGACAACGCTAAGCAGCATGGCAACCCGCAGAAGCATGTACAACCAGTCCAACCAGTCGTGCTGACGAGCCGCATCCTCGTCATCTTCTTCCTCCATCACTGCTCCACCAGGGCCGGCGTTCACGCGAGCGTTCTGGTTCCGTGGAGCACGAGCAGCAGCGGCCACAACCGGCTGGCGGCCAGCTACCGCATCGGACGGACTCGATTGCGGAGCACTCTGATTATCAGAAGGATGTGGAGGGGCGTGACCCGATCCTGAGACTAACGTCGCTGGGGGACTCAGTGACGGTGAATGGGCGTACATACCGGGGTTTCCACTCACTCGCAACCAAGGATGACTAAACCAAGACGAGGGAATAATAATCCACGCATTCACATTAATGGCCAAGAAAGCAAAACGCGCTTTCTCACTTCATGATTGAAAATGCCGGCGAAAAGCAAACAATCCAGCCATGTCAGAAAACCAAATCTTCCAATAATTACTGCACACACACACACATACACACACACACACACACACACACACACACACACACACACACACACAGAGGCTCACGCGCGCACGCACACACACACACGTACGTATCCAAAGCCCCTTTCGATTAGTGCCCGAAAGTACAGCAAATACTTTCTTTTATATATTATTTATTATATGTATTTTACGCACATTCATGCGAAAAGATCAAACAGGAACCAACGAGTCACCACTTACGACTCATAAGCAGCCGACGCTCCAGGCATGGTGGACAACGTGGAATGCTGCTGCCACTGCTGCAGGTAGCGCATGTACTCCTGCACGTGATATTGGTATTGCTGTTGCCAGAGAAGTGAATTTGGCATGATTCCAGCGCCCGCAGGCCCTGAGAAGGATCCGATGGTGGTCGGTTGAGAACCGGACTGGTTGGACGCAGGTTCATCTCGCACACTGTCAAAGAGCATGGAGTCAAGAACTGTAGATGCTACAGCGACTGCGGAAACAGCCAGCCCCATAAACCACAACAACAAAATGAGAAACAAGCATGCAAACCAACAACCAAACAAACATGAATGAACAGGAACAAAAAAAAAAACAACGAGTAAAATACGGCGTTACGAAGAGAGCTGGCATGCAAATACCATGCTTTGAGTCACGGCACCCTCTGATGCGCATTCCAACTAAGCAAGCCTTCTTTTAATGGATATAGATTACAAACACTCAAGCAAATGCCAGCCAGAAAAGCTTATCATAAAACACGAAAACATACCTGGTGAAGAGTTCTGACGAGCTGGCGGTGCCTTGGGCTGAAGAGCGGAGTCTCAATCCTTCATGATTTAAGTTGCACCTTGATGGTGACGCAGGAATCCCAGCACACGTAGCCTACGCAAATAATCAAAAACTCAGAAACCAAACCTTCTAGTCAAGGATATCATACGCTTGCGCAAGTTCCTGTGATTGCATGAATAATGCAGAAGCAGCTAAGGTAACAGATGGTCACAGATTACACGGAATGGCATCACAGGTGATAAATCAACATAATCAGCATAAATCAACAATCCAGTACAGCAATACGTCATGCCTACCGCATGGTCCTCGCTGGAAGCGGGTCTGCTTTCTGCTAAATCCGTGCATACGATGTGAAGTGTACGCATGCCGTTGTTACCATCCTACAAGGAAGCACAACTTAATCAGAGGCTCTGCTTATCGCGTGACCATAGCGGAAACATTGCTGATATCGGATGGCCAACAGGGAATCGGGGTAGAAAGCGGCGACAGGCTTACATCCCAAAAGGCGAGCTATGACGCACAAGTATGGTAACATAGCATACACTTTGCCACTGCTTAAAAACAACCAAACAAGGAGGACAAGTGCAAAAGTATTGACAACAGAAACTTCCATATTTCACTTGGCGAAAAGATGTTGATTAAGGTGAGAAATCTATCTCCAACTGGCTGAGCTTTGCATGGCTCTCAACTGATTGATGTTTATGTTCAATTTGCATTTCTTGCAAAGAACGCAACAAAAAACTGTTAGCATCAACGGAGAACGTGCTTTCCTGTTCCTGTTGTTGTTGTTTACAAAACTGCTGCATGTCACAGTTGTGGCTCGCAATAAGAATCGGATCTGACGGGATGTCGGCGAAGCGCCGTAAGCGCCTTGGTCATGTTGCTTCAGGGCAATGCCACCCAAATACGCATCACCGAACCGCAAATGAGTTGATTATGATGAATCCGGCGACACTGACGAAAACGGACGTAACAAAGTCACACATATGATTCGGGGGAACGCACTCGATATTCTGGACTGATAAACCAGCGTCAAGCTCCAGTATTCAGCAAACACACGAAAGTCCCAAAGAATGTGCGCCATTTATGCCATTAATGCCATTTGTCTCAGCCTTCCACAAGGCAACCAGCAATGCTGTTCACCTTCGTTCATAATACCGTCAGAAGATGAAACCCCATTGAAATTGGCTCAAACCACCTGACCCCAAGCGCCCCCCCCCCCCAAAAAAAAAAAAATTTGAAAAACTCATCGAGCTACAACTTGATGAGCATCACTGTCACATTCACACGCATTGCAATATTTTGCAGAAAATGATTTTTTTAACGTTAATTCGGCTTAGCGCATAGTGAGGAAGATCATAATGGCTGACTCATATTTGGAGTCTAAGCAAAGAACAATGGACATCAAATTCATAACGTATCAGCATGCCACGAGAAAAGAGCCTTTCACCCTAAAGGCTCAAATCACATACAGACCAAAGAAAACAGTCAACAAGTTAAGAAGGCTAACAGATAATGAAGCACTAAGACGTCATGACCATCACTGCAGTATCCAACTATGCATGTCAAGGCTGATAATACCTCCGAGCTATTGAAAATTTCCCACAGGGAGACATGGTCCTGAAGCAGCTTCCCCAAGTATATAAGTCGCTGTGAACTGGATGCCTAAAACGATGCACATATAAGTTAAAATGAAAGAACATAAACATCATTCTACCTTGGCCTTACATTTCTTAAAACTAGTAAAGTATTATACCTAGTGGGTTTAAGCACATAACATATAGCACAGTGAGAAAATCGGGTTAAGATCTTGCTATCAGGATAAAAATTAAGACTGTTACCCACCAGCAAAACTACAAGCTGGCCCACTTGGGAGGACAATGTCCTTTTTCTGGCCTCCTGGGAACCTTCCCTAGCAAGCTGAATTAGCATGACTCTCGGCAGAATTTCGCTGTAACACATATCTAGACTTTGGCATTAGGTTCTGAAGTTATTTAAAATGATCATTTCTTGCATTACTATTTAGCCTCACATTCAGACTCACTGAATCTGACATAGCTAATTCTTGGGATCCAATAAAATTCATCAAGCATTCCTGCTATAGTTTTTTCCATTGTCGATTTCAACTAAAGCTGCCCCTATTGTAGACCTAACTTGAGATGCCTTGTCATCAAGTGTTCATTCCAAAGCTCAGTGGGGTCAACATCCATGGAGAACATGTAGCCTGACACGATTGTTATACAATCTAACAATAAGGCTGTTTGTTGCATTGTTCGACTTTTGTAGTCACGAACATGTCTAGTTCAAGTCTAGATTCAAAACACACATCAACGACATTATTAATGGCTTCGTACATATAACACTGTATGAAGATATCTGTTGAAGAAAACAATAAGTTACGATATTAGAGTTCACTCATTAACTGAACTCAATCTTTATGATGGAACTTTTCAATACTATATTCTTATTTATCGATAGCACTTTCTTATTTTTAATTGTCCGTTCTTCTATGGCGCAGGTGATGGTTTATGATATGATAAACCTTCGCATTTCGTAAGCTTTCTTTAGTTACACATTCATTGAGACAATAAATTCTTGTCGCTGTTGTTGCTGTCGTTGTTTTGTTGTTGTTGTTGTCATAAGCTTGAAAATGATGAGTTCAAAAACCATCTGAGTGTGGCAAAGCTTTCAAATCTTAAAACTGCCTGTCATGAATTAAATGGCTTGAAACAGACCGTCAAACCAAAAAATTAGTTAACTTGTACTGGAAGTCTTAGGACTAGATTAGAAGACTGCAAATAAAAATCAAGCAAAAATCATGCACTGGATAGAAGAAATTATCATAGACACAAATGCTCAATGTCCAATGTGATCAGTCACATGGTAGACTAGGCTTCTAAGACAGGTCTTTTGACAATGGCCCTATAAGCCAGGCAAAAAAATGCATGATTCAAGATTCAAGAAATACTTTTCCCATTAAGCAAAAGCGTACGTAAATACATACATAAATACAAGCACATGACTAAATGGGAGTGAGAGCTCTTCATAGCATAGCCTAGCCAAGCGCGCACTCTCTGGTCCTAGGCAAAATTGATTTTTACAAAAGGCAAGCATACTAAACGTCAATAGTACACCAACTTGTAGTTGTATACACAGCTTGCTCATAAGGTTAAATTTTTCAGCTTCACTTTTTCAGCACAATTAACATTTACATGTGGCTACATAGTAATGTTCACCAAAAATGAAAAATTTCATAATGCTTATGGAAGACATTATTCAGAACCAAAAATCGCTAAAGCGAATTTCGCTAGAGTTGGATTTTATAGCTGAAGCTGTTGTGGTAACTTTTCTAGCTGAGTTAACTATCCAACGTTAAATAAAGAGCTTGATGATCATCATGATAATTATATATATATATATATATATATATATATATGCTGAGACGAATGGCTAAGGAAGATGGTTTAAAGCACAGAATTTCCTGGGTCGGAGTCCATCTCCAGCAAAAGTACAAATATGGGAATAGGAATATCGGAAACACAGACAAAACTCATCATATAAAAATAACCAAACACACAAATTAAACTCACACCTGCACAAACTTATACACACACCCACACACAAACACACACACACACAAACACACACAATCCACACATACACAAACTAAACACGCACATGCACACACACACATACACACACATACACACACACACACACACACACACACACACACACACACACACACACACACACACACACACACACACACACACACAAACCAGAAAACATTACATCTCGATTGTTAAGTGGCCTTTTGAGAACCCAGGTACAAAAAAAGTAATGGCATTTCCCTAGCTTGCCTGCTCAAGGAAACATTTATTTTGTTAGCATTTGCTACAAAGCTGCTCAACTTTGAAAGTGGAAAAATCAACAAACCTCTAATGCCAATGCAAACGAACACGGTCAGACAAGCATCAGGGCATAGACTAGAAAAGATCACAACAATTAATGTACTTACAGGCTTTGACGGGTACACATTCTCAAGATACTCTTTAAGCGTTCTAACAGTCCAGCAAAGATCGCAATCAATCTGTAAATCCTCGAATCTTTGATTAGGAGTTCTCACGGTCAGTTTTATAAGGCTCTCCATCCTTGAACCGATTTCTTGCGCACCGCTACTCCAGCCAGCAACTCACCTTGTGGTCACATGAACGAAATTCGGTGCGAAATCTTGCTCGCGCAGTCCAGCCAGAACAACATTTCGATCTCAGTTTGACCGAATTTATTCGTCTTGTCGCTATTGGCCAACCTGTTACGCTGTTTTTCTGATCCGCAGGGAAATTCCGTTGCAAGACCTTCTTGACGACGACGCAAGGCTCATTGTTAAGGAAAATAATCAAATCAATGCCTTTCTCTCAACCTCCTCAATCTAAACCCAATTCAGTTCAAGGCTTCGCGAGCGGCTGTGCTCTTAATCAATTCCTTTTCTTTCAACAATGCTTCGATTGGCTCCTCACATCATTGTATCGGCATTGCAAACTATATCATGTTACAACTGCAAGTAGAGATGTTCTCTGTTAGCCCGAGTAAGGATTTTAAAAGCGTTTTTTGGCGATGGGACTCTTGTTAGTAAGTAAGAGGAAAAATGCAAAGTCATAGGCAAATGAAAAGTCTACATCTAATGTATTTACGCCTATGGAAGAAGGTAGGCCACGTAGGTGCAGAGTATGACCAAAATGATTCAAGTAAGGGATTGGCGTGCTTAAATGCTTTAGTGACTGGCCCAGCCTTCAAAAGAATTACGAGCATTTTCATGATTACTTGACTTAGCAAAGTACCATTGGCATAACTATAACAAAATGATTTACCTCTCAAATCCAGTTGCTACCTCTGATGCTTTGCCAATGGCCACACAAAGCTTTTTTAATTTAGATTCTACCGAAAGTTGATATGCGCTTGATACAAGGTGAAAAAAGCACTGCACTTAGAAGCTAACCATACAAGTCCACGTATGTAAGTGTCACATCATTCTTTAAAGGATTTCTGCGTATTGACCAAGGATATTTTATTATATTATTTATGGTTAGAGAAGAAATTAGAACCCTCGATGGGTTAATCTTCAAGGCAAAGAATAAAGCTAATAATTTTCGTGACGTTTCGGTCCTTTCATGGACCATCTTCAGACTAAATAAACAAGAATGCAAAAAAAAAAAAAAAAAAACGAAAAACAAATCAAGCAGGGCATTGCCACTTGACACGGTGTCACTTAGCGTACAGTAAGACTCGAATAAGTTGAAGCTGATTTAGCTCGACTTCGAAGATTTGTGCTCTGCTTGTTTTTTTTTTTTTTCGTTTTTTTTTTTGTATTCTTTTTCGTTTTGTCTGAAGATGGTCCATAAAAAGGACCGAAACGTCACGAAAATTATTAGCTTTATTCTTGGCCAAGATTGTTAATATATATAAAATTTTCATCATTATAGTAGGAACACGAAAAGCAAATAGTAACATTTTTAACGCTACTATCCATAATGCTTTGCAAAAGCTTCGGCTACATGAGTGCCATGGAGCTTGATGATGAAACAATTTTTTCAAAGCATCTTATAAGTTGTTGCTGGCTGCCTGCATGAATGTACGATAGAGTACACAAAAATTCTTGTACATTTTACTAGATGTGAGTAATTCTAAATACCCTACATCATTTAACTTGCAATAAACACGAGTAAAATTGCTTTGCGTTGCTTGCTAAGCAGTTTTAGCACACATGAATATGAAACCACTAATCTATTTAACTTGCAGTGCGAAGTCAGGACATGTGCAGGGCCTTTGATCGTAAGAGACTTTCATTACCATGAATGCTACGAGAATCCTTCATCACTTGGAAGTTCCATTTTCATGGTACTCTCTACTCCATGCTAATTTGTTTCTCTAATGTCATTAGTACTCACGAGAATACCGAATTTCGTGTGGAATCCTGGATTGCAGATTGCTATCTAGATAGATAACTAGTAGATGGTTGCTACTTATAGAACTAGCAGTAGATAGCTTGTGCCTTGGTCCGCAATAGAATGCATTTCTTTGCAGAACGGGACTTCGCCATGACTTCATCTTAAAAAAGGCTTTCGGTAAAACCTGCATTTGTAGAAATCAAACTGCATGTACTGGGAATCAAGTTTGTCCGAAATCGCATACCCAGAATTAAATTTAGATCGATACAACACTTGCGCTCTCTAGACTATCAATAAACGCATGTCATATCGCTAGGAAAAACTGTTACTTAGGTGCAGACCATTGACCATGAATTGAGTAAGTCTGATAAAATACATGAGCATGGTCGCAATCCTAGTCCGAGCGAAGCAGTTTTGCACTTTGGAGCAAGGCTTTGCACGTGTTCTCACAAATTGTCACCCAGAACTAACGAATAAACCCTACCAAAGAATATTGGCGGAGTAGGTAGCCAATATCGCCCCCGCTTGCGTATGGTACGTGTCGTTAAGCGCAACCTAGGTAATTGTCGTTGCTGAAATCATCCCGCAAACTTCCGTTAACACCAAAACATAACTTGTTGGTTGTAAGTCTTGTATTGGGAAAAAACAAGGCTGGTTTTTAAAATACATCTTTTAGTTGGCTGCTATGTACTGCTTCATTGCAAGGTGGATACGTCTAGATGATGTTGTCCTCGAAGTCAAACAATGAGTGTTTCAGAAGCCATGACGGAGGATTTCGTATCTCCAAAACCTTCGATATTCGTTGTGCCTGATATTTCTCCTGATTTAATCGATTTTTCTGAAAATGATAATACAGCTCGTAAGTGCATTTGATCTTAATTTGACTTGTTTATGTGTATGGTTTTGATTGCACCTTCTATTTGCCTGTTTTTATTTGCTTTGAGATTGTGTTAGGCGTTATCTGTAAATGGTTCTGTGCGTTGCCGACAAATTATTTTAGATGATAGTTGCCCTATTTTTTCAATTGAGAATAGTTCTTTGATCTTTTTTGGTAGTTTCTATAAGTTTCGATAGCGAGATAAAGTTGAGTTTTTTTACTTGATTGACAGTTGAGGATTTACAAATTAAGGGCATCGGATTCTTGAGAATTTTTAATAGCCATCCGTGGGACCCATGGCAGGATCGTGCATTTTAAGCTCACTGTTGGATACATAGTGATATCAATTGAATTGATTTTATGTAGTGGCGATTGTCAGAAAGGAAATTAAGACACAACAAAGCTGCATACCGTGTGTAGATTCCTGCTTGCTATGTGAATTTCTTTGTTTTTTCCGAGGAGTGATTTAGATGCAAAGCAAAAAGCCATAATTCGGGCGCAAAATAATAAATACTACTGTTTAGTGTGTTTATGACAAGCATTTAGTGTTTGTCAAATTCAATTTGCTGCAGGGTGTATTGTTGAAATCATGTTTTTTATTACCATACTACAACAACTTTTATCGGGGTATGTATAGCAGCAATGTGTAAATGTTTCCCCCAAAGCTTGAAGGCTCAACATTGTCTTGAGAACTTTGTGCTGCAAATTGCACTACCCCTGAAAGGGCAGTTTAAAATCTGAAATTCACGATTGTTTTGATGGAAAGAGTCTATTTTTCTTTGGAAAGTGCAGCATTGCTCTTTGATCAGCATTGGTTGAGCTGTTGTTCAAAATTGTATTTTTGATCTGAATTTCATAGACATCGAATGATGTTATGTGTTATGTGTGATGCAGTGATGTGCTCAAATGATTGGCCAGTTGTAAACTTTAGGGATCCAGAGATCCTGTTTACTTTCCCTATGTTCCTCTATTCCTTTCTAAATCTCGATAACAAGGATGTTTTTTTTTTACTATTTGCATGTTTATCTTCGTTTTATCTAAGAGCTGTTCATGTATTTCTTATTTTGCTCTGCATATTATGCCAGTATCCTTGTATTTAAGCAGTTAATATCATTGTTAGTGATGTGCGAGTCAGTATGTCTTGCTTTGGTCTGTTAATAGTTACGAGTTTATAACCATTATGAATTTTGGCCAGTTGGAGACTACATTCTATAGCTTTAGCTTAAGATTTTGCATGGAAGTTTCATTTTTAGGCTATTCCATTAAACACAATTTCTTAAGCCAAAGTAAGTCAAAGCAATTCCTGTGTCTTGTTCAAGATTGTGCTAATAAGCCAATTTTGTGCAAGCCATAGAACAAAGGCCTAATACCCAGTTTTCTGCCAAGAATATCTCTCCATGCCTTTGTATGTTCTCTATCTATAAAAGATTTACCCTTAATTTTCAGCCCAGTTAAACAAGCTACTGCTTCTATGACAGCTGGCAAGAATAGCACCAGAAACAAGAATTTCCTTGAGATTTATTTAACATTTACATATAGCCTTACAGATTTACAATAACGCCTTTTTTTTGTACCAAGCTGTCTCTGGAATTGTTACTTTGCACTAGTGAAAATAAAAAATATCCATGGCTGATGCCGGTTTTAATGTAATGTTTAGCTTTGTCATTTCAGTATTTCAGAGACCAGGTATTTTGCTAGAGCGTTTGCATCGCTGCCCTGGTAAAAGTAGAGTTTGCTAATCTCGAGCAATTTATGTGGAAAATATGAAACAAGAAAATCTATAAAATGTATGGAAATGTGTGGAGTTGCATGTTATACTGGGTAATAGAAGTATGTGAAGTACTTAAATCTGTAAAAGCATTCATCTGCTGATTGTACAGAGGTTCGATCTGGGGCATGTTTTACAGGAAAGTCAGAGCTTTTTTAAGATGCTTATTTTAAACCCTTAGTTAGATGCTCCAATTTTTTTAGTGATAGTTTGCGTGCTTGTTAATCAGCTGCAGAAATTTGCTTCTTTTTATTTACAGATAATCTTATTTATAACTTTTAACTTTTAAATTTAATTTATTTAAGTGGCTGCACGCTGTTGTCTCAAGTGCACTTGCTGGAGTTATAATTGTCGCATTTGCTAAAATATCATAGGTATCATGAGGTTTTTTGCCTCTCTTTGCAGAGTCGCTAAGAAGACCGGAGTGTTCGTCTGGTTCTCAAAGTGATTCCTCAGGTGAGCACAGACAGCGGAAAATTAGCCCTGTCTTACAGCGAGTGCTCTTGTCTGACATCAAGTACTCTCGACCAGTACATGTTCCCGCGTATACTCCCGATGATTTCATTCGAACTTCGCCTGACGAGGTGCGCGAATCCACGCCATCTGATTTGGAGAGTACGAACAATAGTTCGCGGCGGAGCTCCGCTCCTGACTTATCAACTCGCAGTTCAGTGTCTACGCGGCTGACTCTATGCCCGGAGAATGTATGTTCGGAAATAGGTAGCGAGCCTGGAGTACCAGTCCCGGAGCCGGCTCTGCAACCTAATCCTCCAGAGCCGCCATCGCGAACTCGCCGCCTCGACTCAGACCTCGCCGACAGACTGCGCAAAGCAGGCATCTCGGTTGCGGACGCTATTATCAAAACAGCGAGGAAAGCCAACAGCAGAATTCTGCAGCACTCGAGTTCTGCAGACGACTTGCCACGTTCCTCCCCTGTCATAAGTTCTGCCGAGAAAGCCTTAAGTGCGCGTGCTCAAAGTTGTAACGCTAGTCCTACTGCTAGTCCGCATGCTCAGCGTGCTACCGGTTTTGACGATTTCATGAGGACTCAAAATTTCGAAACTCGTCTGAAGTACGCGTTGAACCAGAAGCAGGAGGACTTTCTCAACAGGAACCTGTGTGAGCTTGACGTACCTGTCAATGGCGCGCGTCCATTCAACATCGCAACACACGAGACGAAAAGCCTCAATGAACTATACGGCCACAATAAGCATGTGGGTGGAACTAACTCGGAAATGAGGCAGCAAGTGATGTCGTTATCTCTTGAAGATTTGGTGCGTTTCGAAGGTGGAGACGTTTCGGATGATTCTTTAGACGATGCTCGCTCTGTTTCGAAGCCCCCGCCTCGTCCACCCCCACCCAAGGGTAACAATCGGTTCTCGTGTCCAGCTGGTCTGGGCACTTCGCCTGTTTCAGCTGAAGACATCAGCGCTGTTTTCTTCGGAGACGGGATGTTGGAGCTGGCAGAGGAGAGGAATGAAGAGGCTGTGGCGTTTTGCCAGTCTATAGCCGACCTACGGAGACTGTACGTACACACAGACCGACACACAAACCCTGGTTACGTTGCAGCGCCCGTAATGAAAAACAATTGCTTAAAAAAGAATCCTGAACTTAGCATCGAAGCAATCGTTTATTTAGACCCGCTCCAAACTACGGTGGAGCTGACGTTTCGCTTGACTTTGTGCGCTAGTGAAGCTACTGCTCTATGTTTGGCCGCTTTTCAGGGAAGTTTCAGCGACTTAGACGTTCTCTCTGACGCGTATGTCTTGAAGCCCTGTGGATTTGCTATGTACATGAGCGGCGCAACTCCGTTGGGTGATTACCTCCATGTTCAAGACTGCATCAAGCAGGAGCGGAAGTTGAAGCTGGTCCTGCTGAAGACGAACCAGATGAATGTCGAGTTATGTCGAGATCAGGACGATGACATGGAAGACGGTCGTGGCACCTACTTCAAGCACTTCTTTGAGCTGCCGTCGTCCTTGTCAATCTCACAGCAAGGTCTCACAGTCCTTCTCGACGCTTACAACGCCGAGGCGGCCAGGTTGTTGTCGGAAGTGAGTCAGACGTTCGAGGCCAAGTACATGCCCGAGCGGCTCATCCAAAGTGTGAAGGCTATATCCAACAGCTTGGCGACGCTCGAGACCCCGCAGATACAGGAAGCAGTCAACTTGCTCCTATCTCTGAAGGGCGCGAGAGACACGCGCCGAACGTACAGCGTCAATCCGCACAAGGCACAAGATTTCAACAGGTATATCAATCCCATGCACTTCGACAAGGGTCGCTTCCAGCACGCCCTGGAGAAGCTGACGGCAGGAGTGCATCACTTGATTGAACTCTACTGCAAGGCCTTCAACACGGACTTCGTCTTATTGGACAGGCAGCAGCGCCATGGCGAGGACGAGGAGTCGTACGAGCGCATCGATTCGCGAACACTGACCGACAACTTTTCTTTTAAGATCGCTTCCGTTCACCGGATACCGGTGGACTGGAAGACCACGTTTGACTACTTCGAATTTGAATGTGGACTGTTCTACGGCGGGAAGCTGCTATGCGCTCCTGTCAGATCGAAGATGACGCGACCCTGCATGGGCTTCTTCGAGCACATCAGCTTCGAGGATCTGCTTGTTTTTTCGGTGCCTGTGAAGGACATTCCGCGAGAGGCGAAACTCGGCATCGTTCTGAGGGGCTTGACGGGCCCGAAGAAAGGCACGGACGGGCGCGCTGTACTTGGTTGGCTCAGCTGTAATTTGTACAACTACAAAAGTTTTTTCATCTCTGGAGGTAGCTTATTCGGTCTCCTATCCAGTGTCAGCTTCAACCCTGCTGCAACGTGCGCTACGAACCACATACAGAAGAAAGATACGGTGATTGTAAAACTTGACTTTCAAGTGTACCACACCGAGGTTGTTTTTCCGGAACCTATTCTGCTGGATACCACCGCCGAGCCGCGAGAGCAGCTCAGTCCCGACGACTTGGAGAAGCTATGCCTTGAACGTGCCTTGTTACGCGACCCTTGCGAACTCTCTGCCGGCGAGAAAAGACTGGCGTGGAAGTTCCGCTCTCTGCTATGTCGCGTGCCTCGGGCCTTGCCTCACGTACTTGCGTCAGCCCCCGACTGGACATCGCCCACGGTGCTTGAGGTGCACCGACTGCTCTCGTGCTGGGAAGCTCTCAAGCCTCACGACGCGTTGGAGTTGCTGCAGGCTGACTACCCGGATAAAAACGTCCGCTCAGCGGCTGTCCTGTGGCTGTCCAAGATCTCAACCGACGATCTGTTAAATATCTTGCCGCAGCTCACGCATGTACTCAAGTACGAGCACTACCATAACTCAAGTTTGGCAATTTTTCTGATTCAACGGGCGTTGGAGGACCCTGGTGTTGCGCATTTCCTATTTTGGCATCTGAAATACCATACTAGCGACGTGCAGTTCTGTCAGCGATTCCAAATAATTCTCGGTGGGTTGTTGTCGGTCGTCGGTGCACGCATGCGCGATCAGCTATCTCGTCAAGATGAACTTGTACAAAAGCTGAGTATTATTGCGCAGAGAATCAAGGACACCAAAGAACCTAACCGAAAGTATCAGCTGCTTTGGGAGCTTGAAACTTTAAGCAAGAACACAGATTCCTGCTTTCGGATGCCCATCAACCCCTCGTTGAAGGTCCTAAATGTCCTTCCTGCCGAGAGCTCCTACTTCGGCAGCTTCACAGTGCCGCTGAAGGTTGCCTTCGCAAACGCCGATGCGAGGGGCGTGGAGGTAGATGTCATCTTTAAGGTGGGCGACGATTTGCGCAAAGATCTCGTCACCCTGCTCCTGTTTCGAGTAATGAATAAACTGTGGTTACTCGAAGGCCTCGACCTTAGGATGATCATCTACGAGGTTCTTCCGACAGGCCCCCTGACCGGCATCATTGAGATCGTCCACGATGCGGCCACCTTTCGTGAAATCCATGTCCAGCACGGCCTGACTGGATCCTTTAAGGACGACTCCCTGGTTCTTTGGCTTGAGAAATTCACTTCGTCGGAAAGGCCTTTCGATAGCTCGATACGGAACTTCACGGCGTCTGCTGCAGGATACTGCGTCGCCACTTACGTGCTTGGCATCGGAGATCGGCACAACGACAACATCATGCTAACCAGAAGTGGCCACCTCTTTCATATCGACTTCAGCAAGTTTCTGGGAAACGTCCAGAAGTTTGCAAATATCCGACGCGATCGCGTGCCGTTCGTGCTAACACCCGACATGGCGTACGTCATTAACCGTGGAGTGACGCCGACGGCAAACTTCCAGCTTTTTATCGACTACTGTTGCCAGGCGTTCAATATTCTTCGACGAAACAGCAAGGTGATTCTTAATCTGCTCGGTTTGATGGTCCATTCGGGGATTTCGTACTTGTCGCAGAGAGAAGACCTCGACTACGTGCGCGACGCCTTGAAGCTGAATCTAAGCGACGGCGAGGCTACCGTCTACTTCACTCGGCTCATCGAGAGCAGTCTGTCATCCCGATCGACGCAGCTGAACTTTTTCATCCACAACGTGGCGCAGATGAAGAGCTCCTCCGATACCCTCTCCTCGGTATCGTCAAGTTCCAGCTCGCTGTTTTCCTTCTCGAACAAAGTCTGCGGACTGGAAGAAGACGGGGAAATCGTGTCGGCCCGGGTCGTCGATTTTCAAAAGCGGTACTGCCCAGACAAGCATTACGTTTTTGTGGTGAACGTCCTGCGAAAAGGTTTCGAAAAGCCAGTCTTCGTTTTTCGCAAGTACGAGCACTTTGTGGAGCTGCACGGGAAACTGGGTTGGGTCTTCAACGCCTTCAGCAATACGTCGCTACCTTACTTCCCGACGCGGTTCGTCCTTGGTCGCAGTCAGATCCGAGAGGTCGCTTTTCGACGACGAGCAGAACTGGATCGGTACATGTTCGGGTTATCGGAGCTTCCGAACGTCTTCCGATCGGAGATTTTTTACACTTTCTGTCACAGCTACATGAAGGATATGGAAGACGAGCGACAATTTTCAGATATTTCTTTTCTGCAGGAAATGGGCGGACACACGTCTCGTATCGCTGGAGAGATTAAAATTTCCCTGCACTACGCAGGGCACAAGTTCAAGGTGCTTATCATGCACGTCCGCGGTTTGATCCCCAGGCGAGTACAAGGCTTTGCGGATCCATACGTGAAAACTTACTTGCTCCCAGATCCTGACAAGTCGACAAAGCGAAAGACGAAAGTCGTCCGGAAAACCTTGAACCCGACATTTAACGAGAGCTTGGCGTACCAGTTTCCTTTGGATTTCATGCAAAGGAGAGTCTTACAGGTGTCCGTGTGGGATCGCGATGCGCTCAGGTTTAACGAATTTTTAGGAGGCGTCAATTTTTACTTGTCAACATTCGATCTGACAGTAGAGAGGACTGCTTGGTTTAAGTTAGTGAACCTCGGGTTGGGTGAGCGAGAGTTCTTCAGCAGCATATGAAAGCAAGAGCTGGGATTGTGTCTCGATGAGTCTGCGAACTAGTTGATCGGCCTAGGTGTAACCAGCAGGTTAGGCTAGGCATCCGTCGGCTTGTCGGTAAATCGTAGACGAAGAAGAGTTTGGTGTAAGTGTGGTAGCTGTTACTGTCTTCTGCCTGGCTGATCACTTAATATTCGGCATTGATGGCTGCTATGCTATTCGCGTCACCCGTGGCTGTCGTTCAATTGCGACACGCAAAGGTATTTTCCCCGTTGCTTTCAGAGTTGCATCTTCGCCCGGCATAGAGCTCGTGTGACGTCAGTCAGCTCGCTCAGGATGGACTAATGTGATTTGGCGAATTTTGAAGTCGGATCTTTTTTATTTTGACATATTTTAAGGCGTGCTTCCCGTGTGGTTTTTGGTTTTGTACTTAACATGGCGCACACTGACTCTTTCTCCCTCCCTCTAAAGTTGATGATTTCATGTTGTTGTGCGGATGGTTGGCTCGCAATTCTTTTGAGCTTACGGCCATGGTATGCTCAACTCGTATTTATCTGTTTAGCTTTATAAATTCTTTGGGTTCGCCGAAACTCCTTTCCCTATCGTGCTTAAAGCTCTCATCGAACATCCAATTTATCAGCAGTAAAATGTTAGGCTGACTTCTATCGCGAGTAGAGTTCCACGATATAATTTGTAAGACCCGTTAACAGAACTTTTCAAGCTAGAATCTGCGTTTTAGTGTCGTGAAGATAAAAGCCAGGTGTTATCCTCGAGCATGCTAGCAGCCTTACAAATTTATTGACACGGAATACTTTGATCGGAGTTATTGTTTCTATTTTGGGAGCGTCACCTGTTTGGTTGACGAACTTAGCTATAGGATGCTTCTTTAGATGAAGTTTGTTGCACGAATACGCGCGTCAGAGTTGTATGGTGTTGCATGCGGCTTTGTATAGTCCGTATGTTAGTTAGTATTTGATGTACCTCCAAGAGTTTTATCGTGCGTTCTCATAGTGCTTGTCGCGTGTGGTTGGGTCATGCTTTCTTGAGCTGATGCTAAATTTATTTATTTATTATGAGATTGTCGAGTTCGCTTATGTAATTGTAGCTATTTACTGATGACTGGCGGCCTGCGGAGTCAGGCTAATCGCACTAGCTACCTTGGGTTAGTGTGAACTTTATTTTGTAGATATGGTGATTGAAATGATTATCTTCGCATCCGCGCGACATTTGCCAACGTCCCTTTTCCCAACAGCATCACGTCATCATCATTACCATCATCATCATTACCATCATCATCATCATCATCATCATCATCATCATCATCATCATCATCATCATCATCATCATCATCATCA
>QQSS02199187.1:0-12312 GCA_003687565.2 Craspedacusta sowerbii
CGAAACGTCACATAAATTAATAGCTTTATTCTTTGCCTTGAAGATTTACCCATCGAGGGTCCTTATTTCTTCCCTAAGTCTTGCCTTTATTTTCTATTTGCTATGGGTTGGTTTGACCTTTATAAAGTTCTTTGTATTACTGTCATTTTCTGGCTTCTGATAAATTTTGTTCTGGTTAAATCCAGGATGTTCTTTATTGCGGACTTTCATTTATGTGTAATGAATAAACAGCTGGAATTTGGCACTTTTTGGATGTCTTTGAATAAATGTAGTTCAGATAAAACTCTAAACCTCAAAGGCCATGTATATGATTTGCATGCAAGTGCATTGAGTCGGGAAAACTTTGTTTTTGTCCTTTGTGCATACTATGAGCTTATTCAAATTCAAACGGAAGGCCCCATAATGTATTCCATTTAATGTAACAGAAATGCAGCTCCTAGCCAGCTGTAAAAGAAACATTAAAAAAGACAGTTTGAAGTCTAAATCATGTGATGCTAAAATATTGCGCACATGTAGAAACTCATAAGATCACGCTGAGGCCAAGGTATTAGTTAAACAGCCAAACGTTAACCAACTATTGTTAATAGTTCTGTAAAGTAACTTCTATGTCCTCGATTGCTTGCGGGATCGCTGGCAGCTGAACAAAATAAAAGGTGCAAATATGGCTATCGAAAACAAACAAAAAATAATTATTATTTAAAAAAAAGGAAACTCGCACACAAAAGTGCAGTTAAGAAAAAACTACATAGTGAGAACACTCGTCAAATAACTTCATAAAATAAAAAGGCATAATAACAACAAGCCTGAGATTTCAGTCAATTTTGAGCCGAGCTTTCAATCATTATTTCGTTGGCATGTCAGTACCTAATGCATCATGACTCAACAACTTTCCCGTTCGTTTCTTATTCGCCTCGAAATCGAAAAATCAAACGATTGGTTGTAGCCTCAATACGTGCTGCTAGGATAGCCGTGCGCTTAGTTTGAACCATGGAGGTAATCGTATAAATAACACTATGGTTCGAACACATGTTCCAACTTTCTCGAATAGTCTCTAACAACCTTAGTACCATGTACGAAATGAGATCAAGAGCGCAACAGTAAATCAACGTTCCCTTCGACACGTTAGTTGCGTACATGTATTAACGCTCTAGTCAAACCTGCATCCCGTAGTAGGTAATTCCTTTACTCGAATCTTTGTAACCCGAGGAATGCGAGAAAAGCTGCTATCACCTTTGACACGTGCACGTTGGCGAAGCGGATGTTGTGGCCAGCCAAAGACATCCTTCAGTTCCCTGCGTTCTTCCTATATTGGGAAAGCAAGTGTAGGATCATTGAGATTCAATTATATAGATTCGATTATTTGGCAGCAATACGCAGTGCGCAGAATGCACGTGTCGATGTGCCTGAATGAAAGCAAGCAGCAGTAAGAATTGGGAGTAGTTACGGAACGTATATTAAAGAACTAACTTTGCGAAAGGTGTTCTATATTTGCTCGACTGTTAATAGTCGTTCATTAAACTGGATAAATCTATTGGAAATTTCAAGCCTTTTTTTGTAGTTTAAGCCTCAAGGTAGCAAGTCTCAATTGTTCATCTGCAATCAATTTTGCTACCACTTTAAGTTTTGCTGGCGAGGGAGTAATTTAATCAAATATAATGCAAAGTCTGATAAAATGTGATGCCTAACTTGAAGCTACAAAGCATCTTGATGAAATGTTTAAGGAAAGCGTTTTTGATGTCTTACTGGATAAATAGATAAGTTACGAGTTAGGCTTCATTTTACAAAATGCATTTTTATAATTTGTATAATTACAATTGAAGTACAAAACTATGATATTGAGATTTGCCCAAGCCTGTGTCTAATGCGCATGCTGTCTAAGAATAAAGACAGTGTAAGAAAAGCGTTCTAACTTGTTTGACAAAGCACCACATAAGCACATCTTTCAAGTTAATTGTTATGTCCTTTTTTAAATGATTATTTCATGGTGTTGAGCTCCTAACATGCAGGAGGTGAAATGCGATATTATGTTGCTAGTATGAAAGGAATCTGCTTAGATTAGTGCTATTTCACATATGTCTTTGAAGAACACACTATGCGAACATGGATCAAGATCATAATTTGTATTGGAAGTTAAGGTTTCTAAAATCTACCACAAATTTTCTAAATATCTCATTTTTCCCCAGTCAACAAAATCCGTGTTGCCAATCTATGGTACATCCTAAAAATCTATAAGTGTACTTGATGTGTTGCCACCTAATTAAGTGTTCCTTGTCTGCCATGAAGCAAGTGTAAGAGATTTTAAGGAAGAGTTTTAGTCTTGATTTTCAGGCATCTATTTGCATCACGTTAATTTGCCTTATCAGAGGGTGTATCAGATGTCATCTTGAATGAATTTAATCACTTATACATGTCATACATGTGGACACAATGGTTCATATTTGACATCTGTCTATAATACTTTGACTTGATTGCTATTTGATAATTTTAGTTAAAAATTGTTATGTAATCATGGACAAGGAATTGCGGAAGCATGGCTGGTAAGTAAGCTACATCTGGCTATTTTTTAGCAAGGCGGTCACTGATGCGTCAATAATTTGGTTTAAGTGGAATTGACCCTACTTTTTCAACTTAAGATGGTACTGGTGGAATAATGATGTATACTATAGATCATAAATTTCCCTGCTAGGTTTTAGACCTGTGATTTATAACACAGGTCTTACGTTTTTTAAGTGTTAGTGGTTTTTTACTCATGGAAAACATTCATCTTGTGCATAAGTATGATATCGTAGCATCCAAATGCAAGTGAAAGTTTTTTATTTCACTTTTTTCAACTAGAATATGGTCACTATGTGATCATGTATTGTAAGCGCTGTTTAATGTTTTAAGGTATCTTTCATCGGAAGGCATCCAAATCTGCAGTGAGGAAATGAGCAACCCCACAGTTCATGACATCATTTGTGCAGCGCTTCAGGTTAGTTGCCCCTTCTGTAAGTGTTGCTTGTTGATCCTGGTCTTTGTTTTGACTACTGGGAAATGTAGAAAGACAAATCTGACTTTGATTTTACTATGTAATGATGTCATCTTGGGAATTTATATGGTTAAATAGAAATGTGTAAAAAGCTCAAACTGACATATAATTCAATGGAAGGGATTTATTTCATTTTTACCAGTGCCATTGTAGATGTGTGTGCATTTTCTGAAAATATTTTTTGTGTGGTCTTGCTATCTGTGCTCTTGTTGGGGTTGGCAAAGATATATCTCTTTGTGCATGTTTGGAGCACCACAAAAGTTTGCTTATAATATTGTTCTTTGTGTGGTTCTATTTTTGTTGACAGTTGCTTGTGATAAGGTGTTTATGAGTATCTTGTATTATTTAATGGGGTAAAAGTGAGTTTCTTCCTTGATCTATGTGTTTACCTGCGCATTTTTGTGCTAGGAAAGGAAGAAAAATTCATAGTACAAGTTCCCTGACATCCCTGTTAGCCTTCTTAAGTCTGCAAAATCATCAAATCTTACAATCACAGTGCATTAAAATGTGGTGTCTGAAGTCGTTTGACTGCTCGAATGATCCAGTCAGCTATCGAGCTTAAACAGTTACAAGAGTGTTGTTGACCTCTGATCATAGCTAGGAAAGTGAAGAAAAATCAATTATGCATGATAATTGGAAAACTGTGGCTTATAATCTTGTTATAATCTGGAAATATAAGCTGAGGAATATTACTTTCAGCTTGATTTGCGAGTAATTGGAGATTACGGACTGCCTAAGGACATCAATGGAGGACATGTTGATGCTGTACGTATACCGTCTTCTTAGCATGCACTTTTTCTGTTTAGATTATCACCTCCCCTGGCGAATAATTTCTTTACGGTCTTGCGAAAGTATTTTCTGATTGAGGTATCATTAAACACTCTCGTTATTGCATCAGTGTGTGATGGTGGTGACTTTCCAGAATGGCTGTTTGCTTTTTATGCTTATCAGGTACACGGTCCAATTGTTTTGCAAGTACAAAAGTTAAGAAATATCTCAGCTCCTACTATAAACGAGGAATCTTCTGGTGCACCTCGCATGCTTAAATTCAATGTTACTGATGGGAAGACTCATTGTGTCGCTCTGGAAGTGGAGAGTGTTAGTTGCTTAAGGTGACTTATTGATGTGGTTTCTTAATATTGCAATTTTTGTTGTGGGTTATTATTATTATTATTATTATTATTTTTTTTTTCTTGTAGTTTGTTTGTCATTGTTGAATGAAATCATCAGTGCCAAGTTGTGTGGGTTTGCATGTGGTGCAAAATGGTGGGTTTGTACAGCACTTAGTTGATTCTTGACACGAGAGGGAAAGGGCCGACCCGAAAAGGGTGCTTATGATTTAGACGATATAAGACGATGCGATTATTATTACCTCATTGTGCAGCTGATTTGTCTACGAATTTCGAGGGCAAATTGATCTCAGGAAGATGATGCAATTGCAGTTCATTGGTAGTATGAGTTACAAGCTTTTTGAGATGCTTGCTCTATGAATAGGACATAAGATGCGAAATCTGCTAGGGTCTAAGCAAGTTCAAAGAACTCCAACGCTCTTTTGATAAAATAAGATCTATCAGTTCATGATTGGCGCTGCATTTATGGGGTTCATAAGACACACTTGGATGTCCAAAGTTGCTTTTTTTGCTTGTGCATTCGGCTTAAGACGTAAATTGGAAAAGAAGCAAATGACCCTCATGAAATTCTGCCCTTAAAAATAATGAAAATTCGAGCTATTACGTACTATATACTAAAAGGTTTACGAAATCGCAGAGTGCGAACTCTTCGATCGCTAACTTTTTTCCTTGATGGCGATTGGATCGTTTTTTTTTTGGTCTTTGCGATAAGCTTTCGTATGTATTCCTTTTTTTTTTTTTTGAAATTTCTCGTCCTTTCCTTTTTAACTCTTAGAACAGGGCTTTTCGTTGCGTCCATGTCTGAAGATTGTGTCTGGTTTCGGAAACTTTACTATTCAAATCTGAATTGAATGGCTTTTTGTCCCTTACATTAGTCGTATCGCTATCAGCGATTTTTTTCTGTGTCGACGGAATATTGGTTTTATGTTATCCGGGTAGGTATAGATCCACGAGTCTTTTCTTCTGATATTTGTCCTTTTCTGAGTTCCTTCCCCGATTAAGTTTGGACGAATCTCGCCGGTTGTTACTACCCATAGTTGCATCGAAAATATTCTTCTACATCGACATGTTATTTCGCAAAAGATTTAGCACCAATTGATTCAATGGATGTCGATACTATCCAAAAGGCACGGGAATTTTTGTTTCTCGATGTTACCTCGAAAATCCCAATAGGAATTACAAAGCGCAGCATGGTAATTGCGTCTGCGAATGAAACAAAGAAGGCTCGAATTTTCAAATTGTTTGGGCGGTCAAGGCCGACTCTTCCTTAACGCCGTGGCTGGCGCAGATCAGACTTTATTTTGAAGCAGAAGTATGAAATAGTGTTGCACAATGACAACGTCTTGCTAAACAAGCAATTCGAACTTGTATGTAGCTGCGAGCACAGAACAATGTTCAAAATGAAAGCTTTCTGTGACCGTTTTAATATTATATGATTTAATATTCTATTATCCTAAAGTTGCAATTTTTCAAATTTCGAAATTTCAGTTTCGCATTATTTTTTATTTCATTCCTGTGTTACTAGCTTTTTTGGTTTTAATTGGAATTAGATGTCTCGTTATGCATGTCAATCTCTCTTTCGCTTAAGTTGTGCATTCTCAGTTGTTGATTATGCTCCTATCTCTGAATGTTTAAAGCTGTAATGCAGCATCCCGTTCAATATTTTTTTCCTAATTCGCGCCGTTTTTTTGTATTTCGAAAGTTCATTAAAAGTGGCCTTTTTGTGGATGTTGTAGTGGCTATTCCCAGTAAATGTACCATTGAGTTGTAGTATTGATTAGCATTTTTTATTTTGCTTGGTGGTTTAATTTGCTCTTTACTTCGAGTGGTATCGCTGTTGACAGTGTTGATGAATGGTTGTTCTGCTAATGTTCTGGTTGATGTTCCGTCCACGGCCTTACTGACGGGGGATGGGATGTAAATGAACTTGCCTGGAAAACAAGGATGTAATAAAACTCTTCAGGCAACAAGGTTGACGTTCCCATTCCGGAAAACCGGGAATTTATTTAGCTTTTCTTGCCAAGATGTTCCGTTTTATGATCACATTCATTTTCTGTTGGCCTAACTTACAATCTGTTGACTGAGTATGAAATCGTGAATGGTCTTCACTTACCTGCAGCTACAGATTATGCCAGCCATACCGTTTCTCAATTTCAGCATGTCCTGTATTCCGGGAACAAAGTTATGTTTGATTGGGAAGAACATAGCAGTTCGGCATGGAATGATTTTGCTGAAAGACGGCTGCGTCAAAGCTCTGGGTGGGGAGGTCGAAAAACTGAAGTCCAATTGGGAGGTGTCAAAGGTGCCAAGCCACGTGCATTGAGGGTGTAATTTTGCATTTTTGTCTGAATGTACGATCTATGTTTATTTCATCGGGTCCGCCCTGAATACTTTCACTGTAAGTTTTCCTCGCTGTTTAGCGCTGTTTCTGAACCGATGCTCATCTTCGAATTCGCTGTATGTGCTTTGCATTTTCGGAAAATATTTCTGTGTTTTTATACATTCATGTTATTTTTTTTTTAATTTTTGTATGCTGTTTATACGCTAATAGTTTTTTTTTGTGTAACTTTAGAATTTGGGGAGGATCAATGAGCGTTCTGTAGTCGCGAATGGGAGCCAGGGTCCTCCGCCATTTATCGAATTTAATTGTGTCAGAGGTTTGTTAGTTCCGCGCAATCTGGCAGTTCAATGAAGCGGCCTCGATTATGATGCAAAGTATGGCAGATAATTATGTAGCATAAAGAAAGCTTAATTGTCGACCAGGTATATTCCGTCTTTGTTTGTGCGATGTGTTTTATGCAAACAAAGTCTAGTGGACTTTGCTTTTACCGTCATAGCTGAGCGACGCGTGCAAAGCACTGATGGAAACAAGGGAAAGGAAACTGCGTTGGCAAGTAAAGGAGGGGCTGCTGAAGTCATGTGGAATAGTGAGAAAGAAGAGAAACAGGAGAAGCCACATGCCAATCAAAGCCAGAGACGCGGTAACTCACTTAAATCTTTGGGCACGTCATCGAAGTCTGTCAAAAAAGAGACTGCAGTTTCCGAGGAAGCTAAGGGTCGGTCAAAGTCTGGAGCCAGTTCGACCACGGAACGGAACAACACTGATAATTGTGAAAACGCTAAATACCAGGGACGGCCGGGATATGACGATAAAGGTAGTTTGCTAAGCTTCGTACTTGTAACTAGTTTCGTTTTTGACTTGAAGGTTCGGATCGTAAATTGTTGCATCAAATACAGAAAGCTGCCTTTGTATGCGACTGAATGTGAGTTGTACTCAACGTATGCTCTTGAATCTATCCCTATGCTTATTGTGTCTACTAACGCCTTAAAGGATATCTGCGGCGATGTAAAGTTCGATTAAGATTGTTGTGGACGCCTATTTGATCCACCTTTGGGGATTTTTACGCTTTAGGTACTAAGTGTCTTGGCAAAGTTATATGCTAGCAGGACGTATTAATATACTCTTTCCTCGCTTGCAAATTCAGGCTCGGCAAAGCCTAGATATGAGGGTAAAGCAAACGACAAGCACTCTCGTCCTTCGACCCGAGACCAAGCCAGAAATGGCCCCGAGCGTGAATCTGGATACGAAGTGGATACTGATGAAAAGCAAGAGAACTATAGCAGACGTCCTGTTGATAAAAAGCCCGGTGGCAAAGTAAGCAGTGCTTCAAACAAAAATGCCAAATCTGAGTACGATGCACCCAATCGTCAGGGGAGTCCTGAAAAGCGCGATAGCTTAAGCAAACCTGTTAAGTTTGATATGGCAAGCAACAGATGGTACAGCGAAAACGGCAGCCCTTGTGAGAATAAAAATTTCTCTGATGACTTAGAGAAAAAAATTGAACATGAGGCGAAAGCGACGGAGAATGCACGACACGACAAGAGCTTGATAAAAGATCGCGATTTGGATAGTGACCAAGACTTGGCGAGGCAAGAAAGGCTCGGCCATGGCTGTTCTAAGGATCGCCCGCGAGAAGATCGCCCGCGAGAAGATCGCCCGCGAGAAGATCGCCCGCGAGAAGGTCGCTCGGGAGAAGATAGCCCACAAAAAGATGGCCCGCAAAAAGATCGCGCACGAGAAGATCGCGCGCGAGAAGATCGTTCCCACGATGATCGCGCACGAGAAGATCGCCCGCGAGAAGATCGCGCACAAAAAGATCGCCCACGAGAAGATCGCCCACGAGAAGATCGGTCGCGCGATTATCGTTCACGCGAAGATCGCTCGCGCGATGATCGCCCACAAAAAGATCGTGCACGAGAAGATCGCGCACGAGAAGATCGCTCGCGCAATGATCGCGCACAAAAAGATCGCGCACGAGAAGATCGCTCGCGCGATGATCGCGCACAAGAAGATCGCCCACAAAAAGATCGCCTACGAGAAGATCGCCCGCGAGAAGATCGCGCACGAGAGGATCGCTCGCGCGAAGATCGCCCGCGAGAAGATAGCTTGCGCGATTATCGCCCACAAAAATATCGCCCACAAAAAGATCGCGCACGAGAAGATAGCGCTCGAGAAGATCGCACACAAAAAGATCGCCCACAAAAAGATCGCACACAAAAAGATCGCCCACGAGAAGATCGCTCGCGCGATGATCGCCCGCGAGAAGATCGCGCACAAGAAGATCGCCCGCGAGAAGATCTCTCGCGCGATGATCGCGCACAAGAAGATCGCCCACGAAAAGATCGCGTACGAGAAGATCGCGCACGAGAAGATTGCCTACGCGAAGATCGCCCGCGAGAAGATCGCTCACGAAAAGATCGCCCACAAAAAGATCGCCCACGAGAAGATGGCCCACAAAAAGATCGCGCGCGAGAAGATCGTTCCCGCGATGATCGCTCACGTGAAGATCGCCCGCGAGAAGATCGCTCACGAGAAGATCGCCCGCAAAACATTCGCCCACGAGAAGATTTCCAGAAGTGTCGCAATGATTTGAGTTCTGGATCAAAGCAGACGGATTCACAGCAAAGGTCCAGCTCAAAGGGCGATAAGAGAGAAGCTGACCCTCATCGATTGCTTGAAGGTGACCGAAATTCTCATATGGATCTAAGACAGGGTTTTGATAAACTAAGTACGGTTAGAGAGTGTGGCGATCGCGAAAAACAAGTTGTGAAGAAAAGCGAGTATGTTCAACGTAATCAAGAGGAGTATAATCGCCGGGAGGGCTTCTTTGACAGCAGGGGCGATCGTTTCGAAAGTGCTTCGAATTATGGACAGCAATCTATTCCAGGCCGTGCCAAAACACGCTCACCGGATACGGACACAGATAAAGCCGTTCGGGCTGGTTCTTCGGACAAGTCAGTTCAGGATACCTCCAAATTTCGCAAGGAAAACTTGGAAGGCCGCGAATCTACGTTTGCGATTAACAAAGAAGTCAACAAAATGAAACCGTTGTGTGGACCCAGCGAGGGGATCTCTGGTGCTTTGAGTTATCCGTTGAAGCCAGCGGTGAGTAAAGGTGCCAATGAGCAAGTAATTTTTTCAGTGTCATCTGTGGGCGAAGGCCGGTGTTTCCTTGTCGTGTAAATACTAGTTCGGTGCGTTTGATACAAGGTTATTGTTATGCGATGATTTCTTGAAGCGAGGATAAGTTGGAATGACCAGCAATGTATACGCTTCTAGATAAGCAATCTCTCACTGGCGTGTACCTTATGTTCCGTTTGTCGTTGGTTAGGGCGTAGTACCGGTATTCTATGGCAGAGGAACCGATTTCGTTTCGGGAGGTTACACCTCGCAAGATGCCAGGGTGGTTGAAGCCATGGAGCAGCTGGAGCTTTACGAGCAGCAATTTCAGGTGAGTGACATTTCTCTGTTTGTACTTTTGCATTTCATCTGAGGTGGTCCTTCCAATTTGCAATGCGGCTTTTGCACTGGTTACAAAGTGCGCGCAATACAATGGTCACAGAGGGTCCGCAAATTCCTGGGTTTCCTACTTGCGAAGAATTGTCCGAGCCCATTACCTTTGGTTTAATCTAACGTGTCTGTTATTCGCAGAGTCACTTCAATATTTCATTATGACGTGTACGACGAACAGGAGTGTTAGAGAAAACGTTTTTAAAGTGTCCTTTAATTTGCCCTGCGTACCATCGATGAGTTATACTCTCTGAGCTCTGTTAGTTCTATACAATGCGATACGGTATTTGGTAGTATGCATTTGCTTTTACATCTTGTAGTCAAGACCCGACCAAGTATTGTCGTTTCCTGGTCCAGAAGTCCGCTTCCACCCTGGTCATATGCGATTGGTAAGCGATATGGTTTTAATGGTGTCCTGGAGTTGGTGGGGTTGGTGTGTAATTTTCTACTTGGCTTCAGCCATGTGTTTCCTGCTGAATTCGCTGTTGAAACAAAGTATTACAAATTACAAAGTGAAGTTAAGGGATTCCTTCGTTCTGTCGAAGGTATCGGTCGATGTGAATTATTGTCTCTGGTTTCTTGGTAATGTTAGTTTTTGCATATACTTCTGAGTATCTACAATGTTTGAGGAGCTGGATCATTTTGAAGATGTCATTTTAAAAACGTCTCACTTATCGTTTAGCAGCCGCGAATTCATGACTCACCATTGATGCCTTGGGTATGTAACGCCTATCCGTTCGTCATCCTCCGGCATGTGGCGAGCGTGCGAGTCAATCATTGTGTGGCTCCACCGAAACTGTAGTTAAATATATGGTGACTGAGCCTCTTCAGTCTTGGCAACAAGATTTTCATTGCGTACTAATATGTCCAGCTCGATGAATGTAAATCTTTGTTTGTGCAGCTTTGGTTTCGCGACGGTGAGCGACAGCGCATATTACGTACAGGAAATTGTTTACATGTTAGAGTTCCCCCCTTTTTTTCTTGTAGAGTTTTCAGCCTGGAGTTCTGCCTCCCCAGTTTCAAGTTGTCAATCCGATGCCTGCGACGGCGCCGATAACGACTACACATTCCGTTCCCCCAGTGCCAGTAACGTTAGCCTATCCGAACACTTACCTTTACCAAAATACCACCGGTGGAGTCGTTCATCACGATGTGTACCAACCAAGCTTGCGATATGAGCCGCGAGCGAGATAGCGATCTCCTATATGTACATTGTAGCACGGTCTGCATGAAAAGTCGCTTGCTCGTTCTCTTGTTTGCGCAATGGGCTGAGACTTGCGTATGTCATGCTCGTTGTCTTTGTAGCTGTACTTACCACCCTATCTAAGTGATAAGCATTGGTTGCTAAAGTGCCTCATACATTCAGCATGAGCGCTTTCAGCTTTCAGTTTTGGTTTATTTGAGCGAAGTAAGGTCATGAAGGTACGAAAGGTGTGATGGTGCCTGTGCACAAGGGAAAAAATAGAATGGGCGACAGTGTTTAGTGAGTATGAAGCCTCCTCTACCATTAGAGCCACTTGGTCGGAGCTGGAAGCAGTGCAAAATATCATGGCTTAGCTTAAGTGCAATAAGCGGAGACGCATGTTAAGTTCAGTAAGTGAACCTTTTTCAGTCGTCGGACCAGCTAGAATTCGGGGCTATTTGTAAGGGCATTACTCAATGCCCGGGTATTCAAATCGCCTCTTCCTTACTGTGATTATGATGAGTGCCTTCATCTATGTTTAAACCTGGTTTAGAGATTTTTGAGATCAATATCCAATGAAGTAGGTATATGAAGTTCTTAGAAATTGCGGTCTTCTCTTAGAAAAACTCGGTCTTTTCTAGACACTAGACATGCCTTGGGGTGATGGTCTTAGCTTACTAAACTATACCCCCCTAGTCTAAAGTGGAGTTCTCAATCACACGATATCTAAGACTATCCTGACCATGTGAAGAATGAATAGTACAAGATCGTCGGAGATTAGACTATTGATCGGCTGTGACATGGGTTCCGAGCTGCCGAAACTTTTGTAAAAATTCTAGGTTGGTTGCAAACCTCTAAAGCACCTCTACTGTTTCATATTTCTTGAGAATAGGATGGCGAAGTAAGGGAAAGAATAAAGCTCTTAATTTTTGTGACGTTTCGGTCCTTTCTTGGACCATCCTCAGACTAAACGAACAAGAATACAAAAAAAAACGAAAAACAAAAACAAGCAGAGCACACATCGCGGAGTCACATCTCAATTCATGAGTAGCCAGGTGTTGACCAATTGAGCTCGACTGTTGCTTGTGTTCCTCGATGCGTTGGTGCAGGTGGCGGGTTG
>QQSS02199209.1:0-12309 GCA_003687565.2 Craspedacusta sowerbii
ACATACATACATACATACATACATACATACATACATACATACATACATACATGCATACATACATACATACATACATAATTGTTAATCCACTTACTTTTCTACTGTAAGCAATAGAAACGCTACGAAGTTAAGGAGTGGCTGTTGGTAGGGGATCTTTTTTCTTTGTATACCAGGATGTTTCTCAGTGTACCCGTAAAAACAAGTGCTAGCTGTAGGAGTGTTCTTTAAGCACAAGAACCTATCAATATTAAAGTAAAGGCCTAAGTAAATACCAGAGTAAAGAAACCAAATCGAGGCTTCCACAGTTAATGATGAACGAAAAACTAGGATGTGTGACACAGCTGCAAGTCTAACGCGAACTATGAGCGAAATATTAGAATTTACCTGCATCCCAACCTTATGAGGTTATTCATAAGCAACACGACACAGGGCAACAAGCACTATCAAAGCGTAAATACGGCGCTAGCGGTGAGCTTACTGTAGGACAGCCTGTGTAACAAATAGGTCGATCTCTCCAGGAAATCCGCAAACTACATGGTACTCTATGAGGAAGGCTGCGCACTGTGACCCATCAGACGCGTATATGAAGTGCTGGCGAGCATCACCATAGTTCTTTTCTGTAACACAAGAAATAGTCCACAGGATGACCAGCAATAATGCAGCGCACATTGCACATGAAGACCACTAATAGGAGCGTAAGCACATTGCACAAGAAAGCCAGCAATAATAGCAGGTACCATTACCCTTAAAAAAAAATACTTTAAACAGACAGTGGTTGCGCAAATATTAAAATTAAGAACAAAGAACAATAACGGCATATCTATGGGAGGAAGTCTCTGGAATATCTTTTTAAAGGATTGACAAGACCATTGACCAAGGCACAACGGCAAGTATCATAGCTTAAGGAAAAAACTGACCTCTACCACTACAATCTAAAGCGTGCAAAGTGCAGACATCTATTACATTTCACAAATTACAATGCACATGTATTCAACCACGCCATTTCCCAGATCCAAGATGGGACAAACCTTCCCAGTATTTTTGAGCGGCAGCAAGTTGAAGTTTGGGATGGCCATACTTGAACTCAGGACATGTCCAGCTATAAAGAACAAATAACACAGGTATCACGAGTGAGATCCGCGGCGCATAAGGGCCTGATGTTCGCTTGTGGCCGCAGTCGTACGAGTAGAAATTCTAATGCCTCTGCAACCGCAGACAAAAGCTGCCGCCTCGTCACATCAGACTGGTGCGACTTATTAAAACACTTTGACCAAATACATTAACGAAAAAATAAAAAAATAAACGGCCAATGAAAAACAAATTACGCGAACGCAATCGGCCCTGCTGCATAGACACAACGCCATATTATCATTTTCTGCAATAAGCGCGCGCAAGCCACCCACTATCTACTGTCCGCATGCAAGTACCTTCAATCACCATACCTAAGCGCTTCCTTTATAAAGTCTTGCCTACTTGGGCTATTTGTTGAGCTCAGCTGTATGATTCTAGCTAGTTTACCTGGAAGATAAACAAATCCAAGCAAGATTTGCATGAATACAAGCAATTAAAGTTAAATTTAAAAGTTATGAATACAACTAAGGACCGTTTATGAATTTTGTTACAAGATTTCTGAATAAAAGCAAAGTTATGGATTTTATTACAACATTTATGAATTGTATACAATTTTCGTAAAGAAAACCTAAGCGATTAGCAGCTATCGATGCACAATTTGACTACTTTTTTAGTCATTAATTAGCAGCGCAAGAAGCTACAGAAACATGCAACTTCCTGGCCTTCAAAAAACGCAAGGCGTTCAGATGAAAGAAAGGAATTGCGCCCTACACCTCAGAAAATTGTAGTTTTGGAGAAAAAACCTTGAAATATTTCATCCAGCATTTAAAGATGCAGAGTGTATATCAGGGTGCACACAAGAAGCAAAATATATCCTAGTTATATTGGTTTCCAACGAACCCGTTCATTAATATATAAATATAGCCATGTCGTTGAGCTCCATTTTCTTACATATCTTAGCGGCATCTGAATGCAATAGTCATAAGCTTATTTAAACAAGTACTTCCTCTCATAACTTCTCCATAAGAAGCATTTTTCCAGGCCTCAGAACTACGTTTTAAATGTGATACAAGAACTGATAGCAATTTATGATATTCTTGTTTATTACGGTACCTAGAAAAGTTAGCTCTAGAAGTCTAAGACAACTCGATTACTACATGTACAACTTAAAGCAGCATTACGAAACTTCTACGCAAATGAGATACAGTGTACACTTATTTATTCATGTCAGAAAACCTCTTGAAAACCTCTTGAAAATGCAGAAAAGTCAGCCGAACGCTGAAAGCATCGCCCTGAAAGGAGAAAGTTACTGTGCTCAGATCAATACCACACTTGAGTGGTATTCTTCTCCATCCATATCCAGTTAACTGGTGACCTTGAAAAATACTTATAGTTAGAACTGAACTTATGGTGCTAATGGTCATTGTAATGCTATGAAAAAAATCTAAAAATATAAGAGATTAATTTAGTTTTGGTATTTTCAAAAAATTTATCGTCTCAATATAAGCCCACGCCATTGCAAGAATGTATTTAAAATGTCAAGAAGTTCAAATGTTGGAGGTCAAGAGACGTTTGTAAAAGCTGAGGATGGTTTCTCCTAAAGACATATTGGATGCGAGTGATGTCATCGCAAGCATGAATTCTTAGTGCAAACTTGCCAATCTTCAAAGCCACTTAAACAGGGCTGATTTTAGCTTCTAATTACAGTGCTTTAAGATAGAGCAGACTCTCAAGCTAAAAGCATGCCATAAAGAAAATCTTATTCACCTATGGATTCATCGTTGACAGGTTTCTGACAATCTCGATAAAGTGTAACCATAAGCCGAGCTAATTCAAAAGCACTTTCATGCTACAAGAAAGCACACATCAGCATTAGGCTGGCTCAATAACAGTTTTTGCTATATAACATTTTACTTTACTAAATACGGTCCAATGTAAAGACACATACAATACATGAAATACATGTAATATCTCCAGGTACCTGTACATACCCACATAACAATCACTCAATTAATAATAATCTTAAAGATTTTAAAACAGTTACAGTTCAAAAATATTTACCTGCATGCAATTTTTAACCTTAACACTAATACCTTAATAACATTGCTAAATTGTTAACAGCCTGAGGCTAAGTTGAGAACAAAGCATTTATGGACGCACACCTGCTCATGATGAATTAAGACTTGTATGCTTTCATACAAAAGCTGCTCTGCTTCTTCGTACTTCTTTTGAGATTTGTACCTAAAATGGATTATAAATATTGATGAATACTGGCTAATACAAAAAACCTTCTAACGATTTCAGTATCTGAGAAACTCTTGAGAGCCAAAAAGGGCAAAGCTAGATAAGAGGCTGTAAGTTTTAACCTGTATTGTAATCAATCGCAAGTTTTGGTGACACAATGACTCTGCAAAGTAGCAATTTGCCATGGCATGTTCATAGTATGAACATAAAAGATCTAACCACTCTCTAATCAAGCTGCAACTTTGCAAGCTTATAAATCAAAGAAAATATTTCAATGTTAAGCAGGGGAAAAAACATCCAGATATCAATAAATGAAACATCTCAACAAGAAGTAACTTGCTGCTTAGCTAGCTAAATGAATATCCCCAAAACTCAAATTTAATACAATATAAACTTTGATTTCACTGCTAAGCTTCGATTCATCCTAAAAACTCATTGCTGGTAACAAAAAAAGATGAAGTTACATCACCAAAATATCACTATATCACAAGTTTTCCCAATGAGTGTTCTAGCAAGCTGAGAGGAATAAGATGATTCAGATGCAATACTATATAGCATGAAGTCCATATATAGCACAGCAAATTCCAACAACAAGAATACCAGGTAGTTTCTGAGCCTGAAGTGCTGCACAATTGAAGGCTCACACTATCAAACTAAAGCATTTGAGAAACATACTTTACATCATTCTAGAAGTATATTGCAAAATCACACAGAAAGAGACAAACTATACAGCTTTAGGCTAGTATTCATTCAAGCATTAATCACATGTGAATGGTCTGCAAGTCTCCATAGAACAAACTACACCACTACCTTTAGCAGCTTCTGAAATTTAGGACCACATTTTGCTGACTTTTGAAGTGCATGGTAAAGAAGTTTAAGGCTTCGTTATGGTTACACATTAAATTTGGCTAATCATCATCACAAAGGCACAAATAATTCATCAGCTTTGTCACAGCTGGCAATTATCAAAATGGGCAGCATTCCATAAGTACTGTTGACAAAAAATATTCTGGAAGCTTAGGGTCTGGTGTCATATGGAGTGCAGAAACTAGTGTGCTTATTGTAGAGTAGCCCAAATATCCCTAGGCTGGCCGGCGTGGAAAAAAAGGGGGGCATGCATGCAGAGTAGCCCAAATATCATTAAATAAAATATAAAAAACAATAAACAATATGAAATTTGCTTAGCAGTGGTTTGTCGTGGCAGATTCTAGACTCCACACTTAGCATAACATCAAGCTAATGCACTACAGATTTCTAACGCTCGTTGAAAATACCTGCTAGGATACTACTATTGTTCCAGTATGTAATGTTGGTACAGAAATGTCAGGACTCGTGTTTTGACACACTTTGGTCGACAGAATTCTACTACAACAACAACAACAACAACAACAACAACAACAAAAGAATTTATTGCCACTAGTCACACACATCCTTAAATTATACAGAGTCAAACAAAGTTTTGTGAAAAGTGAAGGAGATCACTAAGTAGGCATTGCCTATTCTAGCAGTGACCACCATTTACAGATAACCAGCATGTTGCGACCAAAGTACACTATCATGACATACAAGAGAAAAAAGCCAAACTTCTAGCGAGTAGTTGTTACCCAACACCTTCAAAGCTAAGGAGGCTACGAGTCCAAGTTGCTAGGAAGAACATAAACATGGAATCGGTAGGTTCCAAGCGAGTACACATACTGTGAGCACGTAACAATCGGTTTTCAGATAAAATAAGAGAACCATTTAGGTCATCTAGTGACAAAACCTCTGCGAACTGAAAGGTGAGGATCCAATCGAAAACTCAACCATCACCAATTTAAGAATTCACCGATTTAAGCCTAATTCCAGCGAACTTATTGGTGTCTGCCAATAAGACAAACCAAGAAAACAGCAACAAATCATAAGTGTCTGTCAAAAGACAAACTACAAAATGACAGTGTGAAATAATTTACAAACATGAATAATTTACACACATTTTATGTACACTAGATTGACATGGCAAATGAACGAAACCAAAATTCTAGTAATACCTTTATATAAGAAAGACAAAACTTGAATGAAAAGAGACCAAGCAAGCGGAGCGTGTGTCAGATAGCCAGACGAGAACCGTATATGTCGCCTAATGGGTGGGAAGCATCTGTCAAGGCGAAGGTGAAGAGCCATCAATTTCAAAAGTAATGACACCAATGAAAACTGGAATTCATAAATAACTCCACCCAATCGTATGTATCTGTGCGATAAAGCCAACAACGTACGTGAATATAGCATAGACCAAAATTTTGACAAACAAAGCATGGAGAAGTAACGAGAAGAATCTCTGCCTAGTCAAGACTCCATAAGCATATCAACTAAGACCTATTTGAACCAAATCATAAATGATCCGATTACATCGTAAGTGGCTGGCAAATAAGACAAACAAAATACTTAAAAGAAATATGGATAATAATACAACATGGATAATACCTACCTAATAAAACCTAAACAATATGGATAAGAACTACAACCCTTATAAACACTTGCCTGAAGTATAATGTTCTCGTCATCTGGCTAGCTTCGTAGAAGTTTCCATTTTCAACAGAACTCTTGAATTTCTGATGGATTCTCTCCAGACGCGAGTTGCCGATAGGTCGAGTCGCCATTTCATCGTAGAAACTTGCAGTCGCGGCCTGGGTTAGCATGCAAGCTAGGCTTGTTCCTATGCCTCCCACAAACTTGAATTTATCCGTATTTTGCTATTGCGAAAGTAGTATCCTGCTTTCAAACTAATATATCCAGGCCTTGTGCAGCATTTTTGATCAAAAATATTTATATACGCTGAAAAACTTTAACCAAGAGGATCGAACTCCAACATGCCAGAAGGCTAGTGGACCTTCGCTTATGACGTCATAACTGGGCTATCGTGGGTCACAAGCGCGTGAGCGTTCTTTACGGATTGTAAATTCGTGTGAGATCACGTAAGTTCTAGTTTCACAGATTGTCAGTTAAATCTGCTGCTATCATGGCCATCCTATGATATTTAAAGCCATAATTGCCACTTCCTAATGATAAGGCATTTATTTCTGTTAGTTGTGAATCTTATTTACCTCATGTAGGATACGTGATGCATCAATTCAACTTGCCTTGGTTAATTGCCTGTAGTTCGGATCGTATTTATTTATTTATATATTTATATTTAGCTTGTTTGATATTTCGTTTATTTTTTGGTTTGTATTATCATTATGAATAGGCATTTAAGATTAATGATAAGTTACTGGGTTGTTTGGCTCATATCCTGAACAATCATTTCAGCAAATGGCAGACGCTGGATCAGCCGGTGGACGTGGTGGCGGTAGGGGTGGATTCGGCAGGGGAGGTAGAGGACGAGGCCGTGGTCGTGGTAGAGGACGAGGGCGTGGAAAGCCAGAGGACAAGGAATGGGTCCCAGTAACTAAACTTGGTCGTCTTGTAAAGGATCTGAAAATCAAAAGCCTAGAACAGATCTACCTCTACTCTCTCCCGATCAAAGAGTTTGAGATAATTGACTTTTTCTTGGGTGCTGCTCTAAAAGATGAGGTATTGAAGATCATGCCAGTTCAGAAGCAGACACGTGCTGGGCAGCGAACAAGGTTCAAGGCTTTTGTTGCAATAGGGGATTTCAATGGCCACGTTGGTCTTGGTGTGAAGTGCTCCAAGGAAGTTGCCACTGCTATTCGTGGTGCAATCATTCAAGCGAAGCTTTCAATCATTCCAGTACGTAGAGGCTACTGGGGTAACAAGATCGGAAAGCCCCACACTGTGCCATGCAAGGTATGCAAGTTCCGTAGTATTTACTAACAATTAAATCCGCTGGTATGGTAGTGCAGAAGGCTAGGCATGCTGCAGATTGCAGTGCAGTTTGTCCTTATTTCCAGTACAGCAATTCATCTCAGTCAACACCAACTTTAGCAATCACTACAGCGCAATGAAAAATGTTTTAAGTGTCATCTTAGCTATCCTTTCTTATTTTTCCGTGTCTAGCATAAGGCTTCTCATGTTGTTTCTTACCATAACCAGGTCAGCGGAAAGTGTGGCTCTGTTAGCCTGCGTTTGATCCCTGCCCCACGTGGAACTGGAATCGTAGCTGCAGGAGTTCCAAAAAAGTTGCTTCAGATGGCTGGTGTTGAAGATTGTTACACTAGTGCTTGTGGCACAACTGCAACTGTGGGAAACTTTGGTAAGTTGGTTTTAATCTTGTTCTAATCAGTCCAAACGTTTGGGTTTTTGTATGTTCGTTTCCTGTAGTCGAATCAAAGTCTTCTATTAAAACAAGCTAAGACCTTATCTGCTGAAGACTTTTTTTTTTTCATCTGTTCTCGAACTCACCTTGTTCAATCTTGTTATCAATAGCTATGGCTACCTACCTTGCAATTGCCAGAACATACTCTTACCTTACACCTGACATGTGGAAAGAAACTCAGTTTTCGAAGACGCCCTACCAAGAGTTTACCGACTACTTGGCCAAGAACCATGGCGTGCGTTCAATGGCTGCTGTTGTTGCTCCAGAGCCGGCGGCCCAATGAGACATTCTGCTTGGGTGGTACTCTTGGAAATGCATTCTCGGCACTATCGATGAGAATACTGCGGTCGGCGCTGTTCTGTGTTTAGCCGCCCCATGTTGATAGTCTCAGCGAAAAGAATAGTTCTGTTAATTATTGTGTTTTATTTTGCCCTGCCACTATTGGTTCGTGAGCTCATGGTCCCGTTTTCTTGAGCCCATGTGGCTTTCAGGAGGCTGTTAAAATACCCTACAGAATTTCAATTTTTGGCATTCGGGTTGATAATTTTTTAGCAAACCCAACCTAAGTTAGGAGAACTCCGCGTTAACAAATTTATCGCTGCTACAAAAACGACTTAACGTGACATATATCTGCCATTCCATCGACGCAATATGGCTTTTACGATGCCGCAGTCATAATTCCTTCAAGACCACCCGAAAGATGTAGGCCTATAGCGAAAAGTTTCTCAGCATACCCGATCTCTAGTGTTTGACAACTTCGCGCTGGCTAAGTTATTTATGAGAATAACATGGTTCCGAAGGCATTTTGCCTTCTCTCCCAGAATGTGCAGTTAATAGAGCCTCCAGAGTAACATCTCTAAACTCCATGAAGACTGCCACACGCACACGCATATCAGACCTACTCGCATGCACCTTTCAATGCCTATTAATGTGAAAATATTTAGTTTGCGCGCTCTAGCCTTTATCACAACCACGACCAAAGTCAGAGTGAACAAAGAGCAATAGTGGGCTCGTCAGTTTTTATTAAAGTGACCGTCACACTCACTCTTTACTCTCTATACTGTACGTACCCGCGTTAGGCGGCGTCTACGTTTCAGATTGGTCTGATCGTACCTGCGGGATTTATCTGGCCTTGCCGACTGCACTGTTCTGAAGCTTTTGTCGCGCAGAAATTTCTCGACCCCAAGCTTTTCAAACATAGTCAGTGCGGTCTGCCTACATAATATCACTGCTTTACCTAACTTCAATTTTACGATGTTTAATTGAACCTTTACTAGAAGTCGTGGAACTTCACCCTAACGTTGAAACCTTGTGATGATTCAATGACACACACACACCCCCTTAACACGGTTTTTGAGTTGTCGTTGACGGAGCTTTGAAATGATGTTTTGATTATGCCATTACTAATAAATGTCAGCAACTTTCACGAATTGGCAACGAAGTTGTTACGTTCCTATCCATTTTGGTACACAAACATTACAAAAAGGTATTAAGCTATTCAGTGTTTACCACCGCAAACCAAAGGGTGGGTTCATTCCGAAGTCAGATATTTCACTAAAATATAGTTGTGGCATAGAGCTTATGCCGCAGACTTTGAACTGGATGACTAGATGGTTGAAGCAGCACGATTGGCAGCAGTTCAATAGAGGTTTACGCCAAGCCAACGGTTGGGATGGTGCGTCGTTATATGTTGAGACCGCAAGATGTTCGAGATCTAGATCATCAACGGTTCTTATAATTTTCAAAAAAAAATAGCACGTAAGGCCTGTTACTTAGAACTTTATAATAAAGCTAGCACAGAAGAGGCGAATCCCTTAAAAGCATGAATCACGCAAATATCTGCTAGCTATAAACCTGACCATAGCGTTCATTTTTGTGACGATGGTAAGCTGCAAGTGCTGCGGGGGAAAAATCTAATTTTCCGCTAAGCCATTGAACACTTCTCGATCCCCTATGTAAATGTAGAACAACAGCGCAAAGCCCAATAAGCCCATCCAGTTTTCAATTACACTTTTGCAACACCTCACAATCTACTCTGCTGACTACAAACTTGGTTGTGGTATTTGAAGCCACTGCGCCGTTTGCGAACCAAAACTTAGCTTCGCATTACATTCAAATGGCGAATAGACAACAGTCGTGTTAACAGATACTATTTACATGAATTGTGTGCTTGTGAGACGAGACTAGAGTCTGTGTTTGAAGAAAAGTTTCCGTTAGCAATGAATATGAACTAAAGCAGGGAAAGGGTTAGAGAAGTAGTAGCATGTGAGTGGCGTGGCACGAATAAGTCTCCTTAGAAGGCGGATTGAAGTACCAAGCCATTTGTAATCGAATGCCTTAAGCAAGAAATCGACGAAGAAAGGTCGCAGCGAATGAAGCCAAAGAATGAACTCCCATCTACAGAGCAGGAGATCTAGTTTTGCATCAACGGTGCTGTGATGTGGAAGATGTAATTAGCGAAGTTAATAGTGAAAACGACACTTGAAGAATGACTCCTCAAAAAATAACAGCAGGAAAATTTCCTCATATGTCAGAATTGTTGTGATCTGGAAGATGAATATAGCAAAGTGAATTGTGAAAATGAGAGTTTGAAGAATGATTTCTTATCTAGACAGCAGAAAACTCTGCTCGTACATTAGAGTCTTTGTGATCTGGATAATAATAATTAAAAACTAAATAGAGGAAATGAAAGTTTGGAGCATGATTTCTTCGTAAAAAAAAGCAGGAGAAACTGCTACTACATCAGAAGAGTTGTGATCTGGAAGATGAAAACAGTACTCTCAATCGCAAAAAGAAAGTGTCCAGATTTTCTCAAAGGAATAAGCCAATTCTACGTCTTCATCAGCAATGTTGAAAGATGTGAATAGCAAAGTAAATTGCAAAATCAAAAGTTTAATAAATTTGATCTGTGCTAAATAACAAGAAAATGTGCTCTCAATTCATCGGTGTTGTGAACTAGAAGAAGCGAAAAGCAGAGTGCCCAACGAAAATGAAAATTTCAAGAAAGATATCTCTTTAGAAGAAAACGATATTCTGTTCTTTCACTAACCATGTGGTTATTTTGAAAATGTAAAAGAAACCAAGCTGGAAAAAATCATGAGACCATGAACGGCATGGTGAATAGCGACTATGAAAGCATCAAAAACGTACCCTACTCAAAAAAAAGTAGAGTATATGCTAATTCTTTGGCGATGTTCCTATAAAAAAAATCTAAACAGGCAAACTATAGGAAGAAAAAAGTGTTTCATAAGTAAGGTCTCACCCAAGAAACAGGACATTGTATCACTTCACCGGCAAAGAGGTCAACTCCCAAGTCTACAACGACAACGAAAATTTCCAGGGTGAGCTCTTTTCCAAGAATCCGCAGGTTCTACAGCTTTTTGAGAGATCTCCTCATCAAGAAGTTCTGAACAGCAAAATTCAAAGCGATAATGAAAACCCAAAAAATTAGCTTTCCTCAAAAGAGAAATTAAGTCTAATGTTCCGTTTGCCGATAGAGAAGTTGATTGACCGTTTTGAACGTGATCAACTGGCCAGCAATTTGCAAGGTCGTCCTAAAATGGAAGGCGGACCATGTGAGACCGAGTTCAATACGGGTCATGACAGATCTATAGCCATGGCTCACGGAGAATGACCCAACAGTCTAAGAATCCTGAAATCATGAAGGAATCACATATTATCATTGTAACGGTGCTGCTGCCTCAGAATCAATCTGCTGATGAAGAAGTCGATCTCTATTAATCACACTGAGCCGGGCACCGACGTGGTTAGTAGCCGTTGTAGTTAATGTAGTGTCGTCAACATGAAAATTGGATAGCTGGAATTTCAATCATAAACGTTTACGCGAAATAATGCCAGATTTTGGCAGGAGACATTTATGAACTCCTCACCATAGGACATCCGAAGCTTTATATAATTTGGACATCGCGCTCGCAAGGTGGTTTTTATCATGCATTTGTAATCTATTATACCGTACAATCTCTAGAAACTCATGTTTCATATGACTTCAATTATCTAGCTACATGCGCTTTCGTCTATTCCTACAGTCGCACTCATAGTCACGCCTAGAAAATTCCATTGCGAAAATCCCTCAACTTCTATGAGACCACCACGTTGTATGCAAGGCATCCTTGCTGGCATCAGGAGCGTCAGTCTAAGTGAGTCCCTAGATCTGCCTTCAGTTACCTTAGACGCCGAGTTATACATGCTGTTGACTTTGTTGTCAACTATAATAAAAATGTTGCTCAGATTTCTAAAATTCGTTGACCCATAACTGTCAAGAGTTGCCATCACAAATGAAAATTGACTGATTGATTGATTGATTGATCGGTTGATTGATTGGCCATCGATCGATTGATTGACTTATTGCTGTTATTGCTGTTTGTTGCAGTACTTCTTCTCGCCTGACATCGAATCATGAAGTCAAACAAGTCATGTTTGAAAAAAAAAATCTTCACCTGAGAAAAACTGCGGCCGGTCCAAACTTCGGAAGAAGCCGAAGAAAGGTTTTCTCAGCTATCCAACCCTGTGATATTTGCTTATTATTGCAAAAACAATAAGAGGCATTCAAAATTGAAAGGACGTCCACGAACGGCGTTAGAGCAAATCAGCAACAGTTGAAAGTCTAACGCCCCAGGTATTTACTGGTATATTGACGCTTTATCGGCGTGCTGACATAAATTGACATAAAATGACATGTAGCGACCTATGTTAACATTTATATATCATTATATATTATATTA
>QQSS02199220.1:0-12309 GCA_003687565.2 Craspedacusta sowerbii
CAGCAGCAGCAGCAGCAGCAGCAGCAGCAGCAGCAGCAGCAGCAGCAGCAGCAGCAGCAGCAGCAGCAGCAGCAGAGTAAAGCAGTGGCAGCAGAGTAGAGCGGCGCTAGAACAATAAAGTAACAGCGGACCTAGAAGTCAATATCGGCTGCAAGTATAACCGCAATAAGAACTACTGATTAAGCAGCAACGGCAATATAGTCAGCTAAAGAACTACAGGATAACAACAGCGATACCGTCGAACAAGGATCGGCAACTATCAGCTTAGTAAGCACCTGAAATGTCTAAACTGTTCTGTCTGTAGGGGTTTCCAAGGAAAAGTTGTCTTTGCTGGATGCCTACTACGATATGTACGATCTTGTTGGGACCTGCAGCGGTCAGCCTGTCACTTTGCAAACTGTTAGCGCGAGAGCATCAGGCCTGCTGTTTGTTCTCCACGGTTACCGACCCGTTCGCCTGCGTATAGAGCGCGAACTGAATTGGAGCAAGAGATTGCGGCACTTGATCGTAAGGAAAATGCATCTGGAGTACCTGATGGCTTGTTTTTCAACTCTGGGCGGTGCGCACTCGTCATTAGGGGATTTCTCACAGCATCATGTAAGTACACTCTCTGGATCTGATGTGCGGAAAGGTCGAGTGTATTTCCTATTTGGAATGCTGTACCATTATTCTCCTTGTAGCATTTGGATACTCCGTTTGAGTTGTGTCTTGGAGCATGGAAAAAGTTTGAGGCGGGATGCTCATGGCTTTTGTAGAAGTGGCAAATGTTGATCCAAGCACTTCAGATATTTAGGTTGATTCTGGGGAAGTAGGTAAAAAAAAATCTTGGAAATGAAATCCAGCGGACTAGCAAACGTACATTAGCAAGGCGTTACATAGTCGTTGCAAGAAGACCTAGCTCGTTCTTGGAATATGCCCATATCCTGTACTAGCGCCTTTCATCTTTGGAAAGTCTTGTTTGCTTAGCTTGTCTTTTGTTGCCTGCAGTTTATTAGCATTTATTCGTTTGGAGTCTTCTTTCGACGTGCTTTTGAAACCTTATTCCAATTTCGTGTTTTATTTTATTTTTTTTTTTTGGTAGTCTGTGAAGGCTGGTTTGATATCCGTGCGACAATATATCGTGGCTACGCACTTGGATGATCCTGTCCTCTCTGCCCGATGCAAGCTGTATTTAGCTCATAGTCTCATGCAACGAGGCTACTTCAGGCGAGCAATGCAGCTTATCAGGTGGGTATCGTCTCAATGCGTATGGCATTTGTTCTTCAGTCATTTCTGTACGTGAGAGGTTGCCCCGAGGCTGGCTTAGACCCCAGCAGTGATTTTGCGGCGCTGTCTCGATTCGAATCGCATGCAAGTGCTGCTTTTATTACTGTAGAAGTTTGAAGTGGATTGCCGCATGATTGTTTCCAGACGGCGTTGTCGAAGAGTTTGCCTTGATTCTGCCTAGGTGTGAATAAGACTGCAACTCGGAGCGTTCCTATCTTTGACGTGTTTTTAGATTGACATGTATGTTGTGCAAAATACTGGTCTTCAGTGGTTGCCTTTAACGTATTTTTAGATTGACATGTATGTTGTGCAAAATACTGGTCTTCAGTGGTTGCCTTTAACGTACTTTTAGATTGACATGTATGTCGTTTTTAGATTGACATGTATGTTGTGCAAAATGCTGGCCTCTAACGCATGTCTGTTGTGTCATTTGTAGAGAGCAGTTTGCGTTTACCAAGACGTTGACAGGCACATCGCACGCCCTCGTAAGTTGTTTCCGTACAATCAGCCTTGTCTGCTGTCTCTGTCGATGGTGCAAAAAAAAATTGCTTTTGGTATCCGATGGATGCAATTTTTATTACGCTCCTTGACGAGCACTTGTGCTGGTTTTCTTAAGCACGTATTTGTTTGTTTTCAGTAAGGGAAGTCTTATTTTGCTTTAACTATGGGAAGTGATCCAAGACGTAAGGCGACTGAAAGTCGAAATGTCTAATGTTCGAAAATGATAAGTTAGGAGTGTGACTCACCGCTGAGTATTGATCCTGCGCCAGTTCAGTATGGACACGAGTTCCTTGTAGTTCCAACACTACTGCCACCGTTTAGAATTTCCTAATGTTTATTCGATCACTTAGGACTGTGGTGTTTCCTGCTTCTGTTCCCCTGCTTAGACACTCGTGGTTATTTCTTAAGCTGCGTCATCGTGAATACTGTCTCCAGTGCATGTTATGGTGAATTTTTCTTAAGCGTTGTTGCTTGCTTTTTTCTTAAAGCTTACAGCTTGTTGTCAAGCTGCCTGGACTAGACTCAGATACCTGCGGACGACGAAGGTACATTATTCGTAGATTTTTTATGTTTGTGTCTGTTATTAAGCGTGCATGCGTTTAAAAATGATACGTAGAGGACGCAGAATGTGCCATGTTAGAGCGGTAGTGAAAGCACGTTGGTTAAAGTTTGATATGCAGGTTGTGAAAGGGCCTTATGTCTGCCCCTCACCTATTCATTACTATGATAGAGTAGATTCTTTTATATATGCAAATGTTAAGCGTGGAAGGCTCGGGTTTATTTTTGCAGTTTGGCTTTTCGTAAGCTTCAGTATACTGAGCTTGATCTTGACTATAGTATGGGGCCTCGGGTTGTGTGGACGTTAATGTATGTGTATAGACTCATGATGTTGGGAGTGAGGCTGTTGGAGATTCGCTGGGTTACGTTGAGCATCGATGGTGAGCTAGTCTGTGGACTATCGTAGGGTGTTGCAAAAGTCGATTGGCACCGTTTTGGCGCTTCATGTTCACTAGAGGAAACCCAGCTTTTAATCTCATGTAGTCTGCCCGTTTACCAATGCCCGCGTATGCCCCTGTGTGACCTTACTATAGCTCTCTATGACTTCTTTCTGGTTTTAGGGTTTAGCGGCATCGCCAGTGAAAGCTTGCTCACGTCGACCTGAAGAATCTTTGTGCTGTTCTGTATTGGCGTAGACCTTTTTTTTTTGTACGTTGTATGTCGTGTGACGTTTTTGCTAATGGAATTGTCTAAAAGTTCGAATAAAAAATGTGTTTACTTTAATGGCGACTTTGGGATTGGTTGTTTGTTTCATAAGGTTCGTAGCTATCCTGAGCTCCAGGAAAATTCTGGCAGAGCCAAGAACTTTAATCCTTTGTCGAGTGGATGGGGATAGCGTGTGCGCATGGGTACCCCATAATGCTCTTGAAGGGACTAACTTACATGCCCGCGCTAGACACGTGCGCTTCACCCGACCAACTAGGAGAGGCTCCACGCGGTGGTTGGAGGGCAAGCAGGGTATGTGACACATTTTTGAGGCTGTTTGACGAATCTCCTAAGACGACCTAACCAGCTCAGTACGACTTTGTCATTCGCTGGAAAGGTTTTCAAGAAGACTGTCTCCTGGTAACAGGGGACAGTGCGATGTCAGTTTCACGATCGTTGGAGCATCGACCAGTCGTCCGAGCCTCCCTTTGAGAGCACGTATCGAGCTCTTTAGCTCCTTGAGAGGCTCAACCAACATCCGACGACTGGCCTCATTTGCTGTCACCGGCGATCGATGGGTTGCGCATCCGGGGAAACCCCTGGCTCTTCATCACCACCAAAAACGTACGCTTCAACTTAGCAATCCGTTGTCGCCACCCGTGAATTTGCCTTGGCTTGCCTTAATTCTGGATACTAGGACTATTGTTCGCAAAGAAAACACATACGGCAGCTGAGCCTCGGGAGCAAACTTGGGTCCTGCTCGCTAAAGCTGTAGATCTAGAAGCTGTAGAAGTGTACGCCACCGCGTAACCCCTTTTTATGCGTCGGTAAATACGAGCAAGTTTATTGCTTGAGCAGCATAACTGAGCCTCTAGCGAAAACGTACAGGTTGGATCATGCAAGCAAAAATAAAGAAGTCACAAAGTGCGAGCGGATAATTTCGTTTTTTTTTTCTTCTTCTAGCGACAAGCGATTAGACGCGCAAGCAGCCACGGTCGATCTACGAGGTCATTAAAATACGAATACACTAAAAGCTAAACCTTCGTCACAAACAGATACACAAATGAATACTACTCGCACCCATTATCAGACCCAAGTGGATATTGCCGAGCCTAAAGAAGAATCCACCGGGACAATGTCGTCGCTTAGTTTCTTGCCCTCTCCTTCACCACTTGGTGCCGGCTCATCTAAGGTGATCTCTTCCCCAAACTGGCGGAGTTGCAGATCTTGTCCATGGCTGTTGACCATGCTAGAGCTCTCTAAATTTGGAGTCGAAAAGCGAACTCGTTTCTGAGACGACCTTTGACTGGATTTCCGACGTAGAATACGGGGTCCCGCATCGGTACTGACATCGACATCGTATTTTACACTTTCGTGACTGCGCCAAACGCGAAGGCCACCGTTGGCCGATTGCGCTAGTTCACAGTAGGGAACCTTACTCTGCGCTAGACGCTCTTCGAGGTACTGTTCGTAGGTTGGAAGCGGAAGACCAGGTTCGTTCTCCTTCCATACCTCCGCCTCATCTTTTGTATCCGTTGGGATGATTTCACGAACAGTAGGTGCAACGCGCGCCATCTTCAGATACTCCAGTGTGGGCTTGGGATCTAAGGTCAAGCTCCTAAGCCGTGGCAAGTGTTCACCCGATTTTGAGTCCCGTTCAAAAACTGTTGTATCCGATCGGGCGGTACCCTCACTGTACGTTTTGGTAACTAGAAGTTTCTTCATCAGCTCAGGCTTGCGCGACGGCAACGTGGGTACCTGCGCTAGGAAGTTTCTCGGCGCAAACCCTACCCGGCCATCGTGGGTACGCACCCACCACCAGTCCTCGTCGGTTTTGTCAAGAACTTCGACGTACTGGCCGGTCAAAACGGTCACATCGTTCTCTTCCTCGGCTATGAAATCGTAGGCAACCAGCATCCGCACCTTCTTTAAGCACGGCTCGGGTGGAACTTGTGCTGCAAGTTCCTGCGAAGGGCGAGGCTTTGAATCTGAGACGAGTATTGGTTTGAGGGGCGAAACGAGAGATTCGTCTCCTCCCTGTCTTTGCCGTGTCGACTTCAACGTTGGGGAAAGGTTCGTGTTGCTTGTGGCCAATTTGCGTATTTGTGCGTAGCCTTTCGATATGGCTGACAGCGACTCGCACGAGCTCCTAGTCGAGTAGTTTGAAGCAAATGCAAGCCTCTGCTCGAGTTCCTTCTGCTGAAATTCGTTCAAGAGCAAAGACGCAGGTGACCGAGACCTCTGCGAGGCGCTACCCAAGTTGCTGTCGACACTAGCAGAAGCCTGGAGCTTACGGTGCTGCCCGCCTGGTGGCTTTGATTTGGTCGGAGTATGGTTCTCGTCGTCAGAGCTTTCTCCTGAGGATTCCACGAAGAAATCGGAGTACCAATCGACCTTATTTTTAAAAGCTTCGGACAAAGGGGCATCTTTTGCTGGCTCGTCGGCTGTTAATTTGCTTTTGTGTTTCCCGCGGCCCGATACTTTCCTGATGAATTTGCCCACGGCTTTGGATCGGCTGGCTTTGGAGTCAGATGAACGTGATCCTTTGCTTGACCTGTCGCTGGAAAGACTACTGCTTCGTTTGGCATTGCTTTTACTAATTTTCTGATCCATGTTGTCTGCTGCGCAACCGGAATATTCAGCTGGCCCGGTCGGAAATCCTTTGTCGCTGACAGGTTCGGTTTCAGGCGCGATAGTTTTGTGCGCGCTTTCGTTTCTCGATAAGTCGCTCGCCACAGCTACACTCGCTGCTTCGACTGGCTGTTCGGGTTTTACGACAACTGATTGCTCGGCGTCTCTCCGTCCAGATGGTTCACAAGCACTATCTACTTCAGGCTCAAAGATGCAATACGAAAAAGGAACGAAACCGGATCGCCGAGATTTGTTTTCGACGTGCAACCACTCGCCTGCCTTGTAAAAAGCGCGTACTTTCTCGCCTTTTTCCACACAGATATCCGTGGCATGCGAGGGTTCGTACGACCACTGAACAGTAGCGGTAATATTAGCTGGTCGTTCCAAGCTGGAGCGTTCTAAAATAACCGCAGCTTCCTGTTGGGACAGGGATCCAGCCTCGACAGTAGGCTGGGAGGAATTCCGAGAGGTTCCTTCTGGGACGGGTGCAGATCGTGGTGGAGAATCGCTGTGGATGGTCTGTTGCCTGATAATACTGGCTGCCTGGTATGGTCCGTCTTCTTCCGCGCTCGCTTCCTTGTGCTTGCGAAAAGATCGACGGGTAGATTTCGCGACTACAAAAGAAAACGTACGGCTCCGTTACGTTCGACTACCAAGCAAACGCAAACAGCATGCCCAGTTTCAGCTGGATTCCGCTCGGCATATTTTCTATTTGGAATTGCTTGCCAGTAACACCCGCCGACAAGCTAACCTTCATTCAGTCCACCTGGTCTGAATAAATAAAAAAACTTTAACGTGAGAACTGAAAGTCCGCGCAGCGCCGCCAAGCACGTTTTATTAAGAAGGTTAGATGTTTTTGCATGAACAAAAAAATCGAGTAGTGAAGAACCTAGACCTAATGAAAATAGCGAAACTCGAAGCTTTTCACGACGCTTTGTCTTCACAACAAATTAATGGGCTAACTTCTCTGTAAGGATGGTGATCGTCCCCCTGCAATTGAGAATCTTCATAAACTTAGGAGTCCCTAGGAATTTCTTTAACTGACTCTTTGCTCGAATAGTGAGCTCGCATTTCCTACATTTCTGTGACAGCAGCGTTCCAAATTCTTATCCAGAAGCCATGATTCGAGTTCACGAGAAACCAGTTCGCTTTTATCAATCTACCCATGAATTGACTGTTTCATGTAAGCGGCTACTAAGTCGATAAATTAGCGACATCCATACAGCCAGTAAAAATATAAAAGCAACAACAAGATAAACTCATAACGTTCGTAGACAGGGCTTAGGCCAAGTACGAATAATGGAGTTGAGTGTGCGTTCTCTAGCCACGGTCTGAGCATCCCCACTGAACCTTCTTATGGATCAGTGTCCATGGAGCACTAACAGCGTTATTAGCGCTGTTACGACCTTCGTTAGAAAAATGAAGAAAAAAAAGGCAGCATTTCTAGGCATTGCCATCGCGGGTCCTAACTAATGACCGCGTGTCTTTGAACCTTAGGTTGGCTCGACACCCTTCCATAACCAAGCTGAAGATACCTCGTTCTCCTAACTGTTGCTTACTCGATACAAAGCAGTGGCAGATTGCCCGACGCAACGAAGGCTAGTCGGAACGTCTCAACGCGAACTTCGATTACTTATTCTCTACAAAATACGTCAAGACGCCTAGCTAGGAATGGCATACCCTTTCTTCCCTATCAAACCAGTTAACTTAGATGAAGATGCAAAGCGTGTTTGCCGACAAAGGCACCTCGCTTCTCTGACTTGGAAACGAATACTAACATAGATTTACGAGAGACGCACCTGGTATACACTGAGGTCCTTTTAAGATCATTCCCGTACGCAGGATTTATCCGAAACAAATTCTTTTATCTTTCAAGACTAAGATTCTGTTTCTCGTTTACGTTCTTAGCAGCTCCTCCCAATTTTCCTTATCGACCTGCGCTTTAAACAGGTCTAATCACTAGCACGACTTAAGCAACTTGATACAGATAGGCGGTTACTGAGGAGTATATGCCGATAGGCCTAACAATAGTAAATTGCTCTGCATAACGGATCTTGCCCTATTCATCCGAAGAAGAGAATGCGGCCGTTAAGTCGACCCCGGCATACTCCGCCTTCCTGCTCATCTTGCTTCGTCAGCCACTGGAGTCTTTTCGCACTCTGTTCTTGTTAAACGAGGCCGAACGGCATTCCTGGCGAAGTAGCCCAGGTAATCGCCCACCGACAACGACTTTCGAGAGCCCTCACAAATCGCCCGTACGTCCGGTACTTGTCAAACGTCGGAACGGAAACACGGCAAGTGCGAAAAAATGTCGGTTCTCCGCTACTTTCCTTGGACGCGCGATTAATAACGCTGTAAGCGCCATGCCTCCTCATTCTTTCAAGATGCCCTTCGGAAAAAGGACTTGGTGGGAGGAAGTGCTTCGCAGCCAACGGTAGCAGCTGTCCTATTTAAATGCTCGGTTTTTCCTCGACATAGCAGGCCGATCCAAAAGAACAAGCAATCACGACATTGATGACGCCATTTTAAAATCAAGGACTTGTTAAATTACGCCAAACGTGAACGCCGAACAACCCAGGGGGGATGCGAAAATTTGAGCAGTCAATACATCTTGTCAACTTTTGATTAGCGATGAATGCGTCGATTACGCATTTCCAAATGTTTGTTGAGAGCGACATTGGCCACAAGGTTGCGGACCGTACGATAATTTAACATCTCGTTTGACAGCGGAATTGAATTCTCATAGCAAGCTATGGCAAGAATTGTCGTTGTCGACAAACCCAACGTCGTTAATTGTATATGGCAAATAATGACGCACGTCGAAAAACTTCTCTGGAGCGCAATCCGTCAACCGTCTTGTAATGTTACCCTTTTCAAGACAGCCCACCAACTTTGACGGAGTTTCCTATCTTTGTCTGTTACTAGATTTTATATAGAAATAGAAATTATTATTTTAAATTTTAAATAGAAATTGAGACGATATGATTTCAATTATTCACCAGACTCATGCATTTCATTCGCTCACTCGTGTATTCCTTCATTCATTTTTATCGGCAAAGCACACGATTTACTACGAAGTCCATAAATACTTACTTACAAATTGATTTAAAGATTCGTCTTGCTAAACTTATTTCATTACCGTAGCTTTTTATTACCTCAAATTTTTATGATTTTTGTTTTTGGAGAGTGAGGGAGGGGTGCCATTCATCGTAAACCTGACATAGTCAAGTCATAAATAAAGGAAAACAAATTGTGAGGTTATTTGTCCGCCTATAATTAAACAATAATAAGCTATAATTTCCATGGTGACAAGCAAAGTAATTTGGCTTTCGCATTGCGACTTGGACTTCGAATTGCTAATACGACATCAGAAAACTGTAGGATGAATCAGTATGAAGAAGCATCGTGTATCTTCCACTTATGCTACGTGATTTGGCATCCCCATATTCCATCGGAAGCATTCGGCCCAAGGGGTCAATTTGCTGTAACGGGCGTAAGCCTAAAACGAATTCAGTTTCGTGCGTCCCTGAAACTTGGACCGCAGTTCCGTTTGCTTTGTCCCAAAGGCGTGGAGGAACACCGGACCGAGTTTCAGGACCCTACACAGGACAAGGAGGAGCCCCACTCGATTACGAACTAATACACGTGCTCATCGTTTGCACTAGTATACAAGCGTACAGAGGGGTCCATTATGAACGTCACTGGCAGTGCCTTGCAGCGACGTGACTGACTAAAGCTCTAAGCGACAGGGCCACCACTTACCGACTCGGGTACTCTAAATTTCCTGCTCCAGACGAAACCGCTTGCACGCCGGAAGTAATCAAGCTCTCCGCAGACAGAAGTAACCCATGGCCACATGTAGGGTAGCAACTGCAAGTTGCACCTCCCCCGGAGGGCTTCCGTAAAAGGGAAAAATTTGTTCTTTCTTCACACCAAGGGAAAAGTTCTTTATATATACAAACTCCATGTCTTATGTTCGCTGGTGCGAACGCAGGAAATCGCATTTAGTTGGCTGGGCATCGGACTTGGAAAGAAGGCATTCGTTAGTGGCGTATCCTATCCTACGCTTTTTGCTTTCTTTCTTTCACATTTGTTTATGCTCGGTAATGAAAAATTAACCTATCAAAATGAAAAACATAATCTAGCTCATAAATACAAGAACTAACTAAACCGAGAAAAATTAAATAAGAAAAGGCGCTCAACAACTCAGTTTGTAATAGCCCGTAATAATTCCTGCAAGAAAGGCGCTAAAATAGAGATTAAAAAAAAAAACATCTCGCGACACTCGTTAGAAGAAAAACGTTTTGCAGATAGCCTTAAAATATAGGCCATATGAACAAAAGAGCTTATAAAAACGAAAGAAAATTTCTGAAACAAAAGCATACTATAAGTGCGACATTTTAGCGAGCGGTAACCGAAGAGAAAGCATTTTCGACTGGCTTTCTGAGGGCGACTATCAAGGCGCGGAAACTTTCCGCGGATAGCTGTCCGTTCCAGTACGACCGAGGAAAATTCTCTGCGAGTAGCTATCCGTCTTAAGACTCATCAAAGCTAAATAGTCCACATCGAAAGAGCACCGTGGCAAGACAAAGAAGGCAGGAGCTGTAGTATCCCCCGAATGTGGCAAATGTTTTTAACTTATAATTATAACAAATGATTTGAAATAATTGTAACCTCTATAATTGTAACAAATACAAAAACAAAACAAAGGAAACGTTCTAACAAGGCTTTCTTGGGCCTTCCTTGAACGCATCCCCCTGGAAGCATCCACGAAAAACTACAGGTAAAGAGCAACGCGGACTTTTAAGCGAGCCATTCTTTTTAAATGCATTACATCAACGAAATTATATATACAAATTGCATCAACGAGTAGCATAGAGCTTAACTGCGTGATTAGATGGTTTCGCAACGGATCTGCAAAACTTGAATCCCCACCTAAATTCCCACCCTTACCCCGCTTGCATGTTTTTTTTTTCATTTTCTTTTTCAAAGGCATTTTCACTTCACATAGCTACATAAAGTGCAGCTACTGTTCTGAACTCTGGGACTCTTTTATCAGGTAATGCAGGTCCGAGTTGACCGCGCTACTATAGAAGAACTTTCGGATCAGATCTTTTCAAGCTGGTTCTTGGTACATGCATGGCATATTTCCAATGCTCCTGGTTTGCTATAGTAGATCGCTCTCACTTCTCATGGTATTGAAGAAAAAAATTCGTAAAATATGCCATTGAATCTCTTAGCTGTCTCGACAAAATTATAATGACAACAGCCAACAACAATAATAACATGTGGATGATCTACACTCTCATCAGAATAGCTTATAATCGATCTTGCCCGTCGAGTATAGCATATACTAACGCACCTTGATTTCCCTCTGTCAGTATGCAGCTTCCTTGACGAGCCCTCCCTGTAATCCTATTTAAATATATCAGTAAGTGGAGTTATGCGTAAACCAAACTTAAATAAGGGACGTATTAGAGTTCCTAATTTGTTTGCGTTGCAGCCGCGAGCTTAGCAACAGGTGATAGTGTCTTTGGCTGCCGCAATGTTAGATTACCACACACCGTAATCATTCCCCCTGGTTTCACTGCCCGCTATTCGCTGAGTACTTTTGTGATAACGGATGTGTAAACATGGTGCTGACGTCATGTGGTCATTTGCTGTTGCTTTCCCTGTAATCTTTCCTCGACCTCATCTTCTATACCTTTTGTCTCTTCCATGTGCCTTTACTTGCTGTCAGAATACCGAGCGCTGGAACTTCAATGTCAAATTTGTTTTTGGAAACTTATGTGAGTGGATCCTCGCATATTTTTTTGAAAGAAATTATACAAACAAAGGGCAAACGCTTCCATTTGAAGTACTTGTAATCATTATTTAAGTTATAGTGAAGTCCTTGAAATTGTTTTTGCAGCTAAATCCAAGCAGCAAGCGAAATACATGCTACTTGGTTACATTAATCCCCTCTTAAATCTGAAAACTTAATAGAGAAAGACAATAACTTCCCCTTAGTAGCATGAGTAATTCACCCGCAAGAAAAAATACGCCAACAATAAAAACAACAACAACAAGACCAACAACAACAAGAACAAGAGCGACAGCAAGAGCAAGTTGTATACCCAAAGTTAAAACTCTCCAGCAGTGCTTCAATGGAGAATTAGAGCTTACTGATGCACCTAACTATGCACAACTGCATTCAGAGAATCAAACATCGCGTTATAGAGTATGCATTTGTTATTTCTTCTTCAAAACCGGAGTAAGGCAACAGCTCTTGGCAACTAAGGTGGATGCTAATTTGCCGGACGCCTGTAGCAGGCGAATCGAAAAAGGCCTGAACAGAACTATACAATTTCAAATTTATTTTTGTGTGACTTTGACTTAACGAAGTTATTTATTGTTAGGTAAAGGTGGTCCGCCTATCTATCTAAGTTGTGTAGAATAGAGAACTCTGCGGGGGTTCAAGGATATTCAGAACCCCTTTCCGTGTAAGTTACTTATAGTCAGATAAATGTTTCGCGCCTAACTATAAATTTTAAAAAGATCAATATGAGATGCAAATAATCCTTGCGTTCTATTGTTATGTAATTTAGTGTCGCTAGAAGGAAACTTTTCGTGGCTGTCCGTTTGTCCGATGCATCAACAACAGCAACAACAACAACAACAACAACAACAGCAACAACAACAACAAAAACAACATATAATATGTATTTA
>QQSS02199231.1:0-12309 GCA_003687565.2 Craspedacusta sowerbii
GTAGGTAGGTAGGTAGGTAGGTAGGTAGGTAGGTAGGTAGGTAGGTAGGTAGGTAGGTAGGTAGGTAGATAGATAGAGAGGTAGAGAGGTATGTATGGTAGGTAAGTAAGTATGTATATAGGGTGGGGGGCATGCTAAACCATCTCTGTACAGTTTTGGAAAGTATGTATCCCTGCATAATTTTTTTAACTTCAAACACATTTCATAGACATAGAATACTTTGGTTAACTATCCATAAATAACAACTTGAATGGATCTGCTTAGAGTTAGGTGATTTATGTGCTTTAGGTGGAAACTTCTTAACTTTGCATATGACTTCCAAGATAATGGTTTAAATAGGTGCTCAAAATAACACAGTTAGCACAACCGTGGCTTCAAACTCACCAGCAGCCTAATTGGTGCTTTCAAAGCCCTATAGTTTGAATTGGGCATGCTTTATCCATCATCATAAAAAGCTTTTTCACTCCAGACCTCACTGCTTTAGATTTCTAACTAGATACTACAGATAGGAATCAACTAAAAAATCTTACAGACAACTGGTGCTTGAGCAAGCTCATCAAGAGCAAGTGGGTCTTCAGTGTTTATGCTCAAGGTACATGTGAAGTCAAAGATGAAGGATCCACTGTTTGCATCTAGCTCAATCTTGCCAGACTCTCCTAGCTGATTTCCAGAAAACTCTGCTCGTACCACAGCAGTCAATTGACTTCCTTTACTTCCAATCTGCAACAAGCAAACCAGAAATTAAATGACATGAAATCAAACCCGCTAGACACCCAGCAATAAAGTCACTAGTGTTTGCTTAAGGTCTCTGGCAAATATGAGCATTCATGGAAGAAACATTGTGAGACTGAATAGCTAAGCCATAAGTGAAAACAAAAATTTATTGCTCACCAGTCCTTTCACCTTGCTGATTTTGATAAAAACCTTTTCATGACTTCTGGGAGTCTCCATGTCTGAAGCCATGTGAGATTGATTAATTATCTACCTCAAGTGCATTACAACTAAGAAAAAGTCACCAAAACTCTAATACAAAGGTGTTAATTCAAGCTTAGATTTTATTCACACTGATTTCTGATTACATAACATGGCTATGAATTTCATGCTACAGGAATACTGCCTTACATAGTCAAGCAAGGAAGTCTCAAGGACCACTTCCGTTGTTCATGAGGAAAGTTAGTCAATGCTCCCAAAGTATGTTCATTTGTTTCATAGTTTGTGGCAGTTTGTTGTTTTCATGATTTCGTTGCTGATCTATAATCCAGACAAAAATGCAGTGCTAGAAGAAACTATGGGATCTTAAGCAACTACTGGGCCTAGGCTGAGAGTATCTCAGTGTGATAACCTGCAAGAAGATATCGAGAGCCAATGGAAATATATATATATTTCTTGGTGCATAACACTCAGATATATCTCTAATTTTAGTTTTCCATATACTTTTTTATTATCTACACATTATACTAACTAAGCTTATACCTCACTATTATCAAGTATATAAAAGGCATTAGGAATGTGACAAGTAAGAGGGAAAAATGAGAACTTACTTCTTACATAGCTATTGCGTAGAATTTTAAGTCCAGACCCAGACAGTCTGCCACAGCTTTTTAGGCATCTTTTCTCGCACAATTGCTCTTTGGATAATTTTAATGATACCTAATGAAACCAGATATGACTTTGACTTTCAACATTCTTATCAGACAAAACCAACATAATAGGTGATGAATCAGGCTTTTTACAAAACCTCCCAAAAAGATCTAAACTGCTGGCTGTGATTGTGAGATACTTACAGGTGGGGTTAACAGGCCGAAACTGTAAGCACCTGACACTTTAAAAATTATATCTAATTTTCACAAAACAGACCTTTTTCAGATTTTTTTCATTTATTCTTGTAGGACTTAAGGAATGCAAGGCACATACTCAGGACTATGTGTTTGGATGGAACAGGATGGCATGTTTTAATCCACTAGGGTCACTACTTGTATGTAACAACCTACGTATAGTGTTTACTGACAAGGAATTGCCAAATTAGTCAAGACCATTAAAGCTCATTCAAATCAGCCATCTGGAAACTAAACTTAATCAAGAAATAATTAATTTAATATTTCAAGCAGGAAAACGCTTAATTATAGAAGGCCAATCACCCTCCATATTAGTAAAAGAACTTTTGATAGCAACATCTGACTGGAGAACGTAACTAGGTCTGAAATATTTTTTATAAAAACAAACAATAGTCTGCATCTGCATAAAACTCACTAAGCAAACCTGATATGCTCCTGAGCAATAACTATTTTATTTCACTCAAATTAAATGAACCTACTGCTTGTCCATTCACAAGTAATGCATGCATGCATGCACAATGCATGCATGCACAAAATATTTAGACATCGGGTTAGTAAAGTCAAAGTAAGTTTTACTAAGCCCTGGCGAAACGAAAGTGTGTTTTGTTAAGGATCTTTTACGTCCCTTTATTATCCCTAATCATAGACAGGCGGCGTCCATAGCGACACAACCACCCATACTTCGTGTACGGATACACTAGGAGCTCTGAGTACCAAGAGGCCGAAACGTACTAAGTCAGTAGGAGTGAGTGCACCCAGACAAATGCGCTCCGACATTTCTTTAACTCCACTGCTCGTAATACGTGAGAATACCTCAGTAATCTTGCACAAATTGTACGCGCAGTCACCCAAAAGTGGTTTCCCATGAGCTAGTCACTCAAAAGTGGTATTTCCATAAGCTACACATCATTAAACCGTCGCCACACCAAGCGCAGACGTTATAAACTAGCATGCCCTTTGGGTCCGATAAATTTTTAATGAAAATTAAACAGGAATTGTGGCCAAGAATTACAAAAAATATCTTTTATTTGATTTGTTGTCCTAGCTTATTCGTAAAGTCAACAAAATCTGACAATTAGAAGTTCAAATAGGTAGAGAATTGCTGCAATGAATTTGTGAAGTAAATTATAAAAGCTAGGCTTCGAGGTCCACTTTTCTTTAGTATCATAACGCGTGTTTTACATTAAAAATGCTAGCAAGCCGGACTTCATTTAGCTTGGCTGCTAGCATCTTTGCTAGCATGTCCTTAGGGGTGGTTATGCTCTCTCTAGTTAATAGATACATACAATGAAGGCTTAATAAAGCCGCATGCTCCAGAAGTCCTAATACCAAGCTGCTATTGAATGACTATTGGCACAGACAGAACTTGTTGTGAAACTGTAGCTACTCAGTTGAAGGGACAAACAGGTTACACGTCTATTTGGCACTCGCAAAGTGCGACGTGACTTTTTGTACCCGGTGAGATAGAATCGGTTTTGACTTACAAGAAAAAAAAGATTCTTAAATATTGAATCCTGAATCTTACAAGCCACATGCTATCAGATCTTAAGGATATGTGTTCAGATTAGATTGGGGAGTAAGGTTAGTGATGACACATCCATAATTTAAGATCCAATACGACTCCAAAATCACAATAACCATCGTTTATTCAACCGCTGTTATTAATACATCCTCCTGTGGCTGCCGATATTCATCACATACCTAGTTATTAATGGAACCATGATCCATTGATGTGCTATTAAAAAGTTTTAAACAAGCGTACGCAAAGACTTTATGTTTATAAAGGTTCATGGGTGAACTTTTGCGACAGCCTTCAAAATGACATTGCAAAGTCGTCTTCGTAGAGCAGCTTCATAACAAAAGAAGATAGAAGTTTTTAAATTTAGGTCCGCACCCTACTATATTAAATTTGGGCTCACTAGCTACAAAAAAAACAATAGGGCTCTTCCAGTTTTATGACCGTGGAATCGAAAGCACTGGTAACAATATGACAGTCAGCCTGCACGAAACGCTTTCGTGACGCGGCTAACAATTGGTTTGGAAACAAGCATTCGCGCATAAATGCAGCAGTAAATTCTATGCTAATTAGTATTTCAAAAACTGATTATGTATTTGAGGGCTTCTTCTCAGCGCTTCCTCTTTTGTTATTGGTCGCGCAAATTCTCGTCGCCGCCCAATATTCTTTGGACAGCTTGAGATTCAGCGTCTTCATATCGGATTCAAAGTTGAAAGGAAGAAGCAAGTTATTTAGCTTTGATGATTGAATTATTTACTCGTATAAAAGATATGTATTGTCAACATGCATCGTGATATTTAATAGGTATATCGCAATTTGTAATCCTGTCTGACCAGCAATGCCTTTATGTGCCAAAGCACAGTAACAACTCTCTAACGAAATGCTTTTAAGGCCGTGCAGAACGCCCTACAGCACCTTTAAAATTAAAGGGCACTGGGTGATCTAATCAAGCGCCTGTTATTTTTTCTAAGGCACACTGCACATCGTATGTAATATTTAACTGACAAATATAACCTACTACAATGACGAGCGAGCGAAAGGTGAAAAAGCATTCATCCTAGAATTGAAGACATTACGCAGATTTCAGATAAATACACGGAACATTGATCTAGGCGTTGAAACACACCATCAGCAACAAATGAACATCGATTAAAACGAGCCCCTCTACTTCTACCAGCAAGCACAACTTTCATTAAACGGAGACACGGAGAGATCTCGAGCCAGAAACTTTTTGTTACCAGAAAAGTCATTTACCGTGACATTTTCACATGGCCACACCTGGTCTCTCACGACAACTTCGCAGGCGGGACTTGTACCAACCCGGGGCTACCGTAAAGACATCTGAATCGCTAGCTCATGTTTACATCCACGCTCTGCGGTGGTCCAAGAAGTATCCTGCATTCAGTCTGTACAATAACGAGATGAGTTCTCCATACAGCAAGTGGTTCTATCAGTGGCGTCAATGATGGTGTCTGTCTATTACACGCAAGCGGTGTACGCTGAGGTCGGCAACAACATGGGGGCAATCAACAACAAGCCTGAGGTGCTGCAAGTGAAATAGGTAGCGACAAGGCTGAGGTGCTGCAAGTGAAATACGTGGAGATGCAGCTGCAACGCCAGGCTAGGCTAGCAAGTTTTTCTTCCCAGAAGGGTCAAACGTCGCAAATTCGTCTACGCATCAAAGGTTCAGGACGAACAATCAAAATGCGCACCTAAAACTGAAGTTTGTTCTATTCCTGAAGTTTGTGGTTAGTATGACTCAAGACGCTGACCGCAGCCTTTACGATGCAGGTCCACCTTCACCATGCACCTAAATTTAGCTCAAAATCAGTTGACATGTATTAGACCTTGAACTATGCGAGTTGGATGACTTAAAGGTTGCCAGCAACGTGTCGAGGAAAAACATCATTTACCCAAACTCGAGCCCAGAAATAATAATTCCCAAATTGCGATACTTAATTTTTTACCAATAAATGCACTATAAAATTAACAAAGTGCTCTCATTAAAAATTCACAAGCGATGTCGACAAATCAAAACAGATGACACGTTCACTTCTTCGTTTCACAGATGCTGCATTCACATTCAGTGACGGAGTCCCGGGCGATGATTTTCTTCTTGTTTTCCTCGCAGTCCATATGGATGAGCTTCTTCTTCATCGACTTATGCTTGCAGCACTCGCAGATGGACTTGTAGTAGGGGTACTCATGCACGTACTTCGTAGCCGACCGGCAATTGCCTTTGCAATAATCAATGGCCACACCTGAAGACAATAATATTGAATTGAAGAGAATCCGAGGCCACTTAATGACCATTATTGATTGTCACATCTAACCTGCAAGTTGGCATCAAGCGAAACAAGGGCAACAAAAAAAAAAGAACATTCACAATTCATTTATACAAAAGGTAATAAACGCGTTTAGACTTGCCACTGCTACCATTTATTAATTTTTTTTAAAGAGCTAATACTTCTGGCGATTCCCATTTGAACCGCATTGCATATATTGAGTTTTTATTTGTAAGTTGATTTTATTAACGAAATGGTTGGGTACAAAGTTACGAGTTGTTTAGACGACGCAGATCCGAGGTTTGGGATTCCATTACATGATTCAATAAGCCGATTATTGGTGCATATGCAATTAAACAACTAATATTTCATACTAAGCTGGAGTGTAAATGATGTTCATTAGGTCTTGAGGCATAGACCCTTAAGCTAGGATTCAAGGTTTCATCCTCAAACTGATTAGCCATGGCTACAGAGGATGTCTCCTTCTCTATCAAATGGATATGCAATATTGTATAGCGTAATGAAAATGATCATTAGCCAGATACTTTGTATACCTGTTAGACATGAAACGATTGTGAACTATAGAGCAAACAAAAAAAAACGAACAAACGAATAAAATATATAAACAAATGAAAAAAATTTTTTTCGCAGTTTATAATATATTTAGTATCTGGTGATTTTGCAGATTTGTAATTTGCTTTTATGGAGAAAAAGAGATTGTTGTTGTTGTTGTTGTTGTTATACATCCACATTCGGAAGATTCTGTGGGAAAATGCGTCGGCTCGAGTAGAATAGATGCTGAGACTAAACTACCGCAGGAGTAGTCTTGGGCTCGATTTAGAAGATAGATTGTACCACTTGTTGTAGAATGTTTGTTGTTCACCACCACTTCACTTTGATCTTACCATATGTACATGCCATTTATATATGTAGAAACAAACCAATTAACCCAAGCAAATTACACGCGAATGGTGTACACTTATAAATAATGGATCCGCAATAGAAACAGACAGAAGAAATAGAAAACTGATTAATAATACAAACAGAAAGTAACGCTCATTAAGCTACTTTCACAAGGAAGCTCCTTGACGGAAGTTCCTTAAGGTCGTTCTTGACAGATTTAAGGACCTATCGGAACACGAAGTAGCAGACATTGATGTCTACAGCGCGTCTTCGAAAATATATTTTTGATATATATATATATAATATTAAACTATTTTGATCAAGTGCAAAGAAATAAAGTAAACAAATACAAACATATTTCGGTACCGTTCGCACGACAGCCATGTTCTTCAATGTCGATGTAGACTGTTTCAGGGCGACACACGACGCTCATGCCTTCAAAGGGCGTCACCGAAGAAATGACGACCGGCAAGAAGAGCAGAGAGGCGACAAAGTAGATCATACTTGCTCCGAAACTGCAACGAAAGCGTCACTCGGCTAATTACAAGATAAATAAACCAACTCTAACTTGAAATCGCAAATTAAATTTTAAGCAATTGTCTGAACACGACAACTGATTACCAAAAAAACAAAGGCGAATTGTTTTAAATCAAAATTACCAAAAACTAATTTTGAATCAAATAAAGCAGGCAATCAAATATTAAAGTTACCGAAAAGCATATACCGAGTGGCACTTGTGCTGGGCTTACTACGGCTTGGAAAAGTCAATGCGAAAACGATGAAGTGATCGCATTAATATCATAGAGCGCATCAAGCAACATCTTTATCTACTTAGATAAGATTTCTTCCTGCTTTCAACTTCCTTCTATCACGTTGTTCGTGTTGCTTTTTTCTTATGGTCCATGTTCGTTTCTAAGTACCGATGCGTATTTCTTTTTGCCAAATGATGATTAGTGCTTTCGAGTCCATGGTTAACAGTGCATTTTTCTTCTATCCTCATGAGAACCCGATGCTTATCGGGCAAGGTGTTAGACAAATGCTCTTTATAGGAACAACTGGTGAGCTGACACAATAGTTTACAGTGCGCTTGTTCATGTGTGTTCAAAATGATGACTGATTGACAAAATATGACCTCAAAATTTTTTTTAAAAGGTGCTTTTTAATTTGAAAGTGGTCACTAATCTTTGTGCTCCCTATATCTTGGGCTCAAGAAACCACATAGAAGCGATAATATGGCGCTGAAATTACTGAGCTAAGTTTCAGGGAGGTTTGGGATCTTTACTTGTCCCATGATCATATGTTGGGCGAAGAAATCAGTCCCTTAAAATTACCTTATTCATAAATACACAAGTCCAAACTCGTTGCCAGAGCAGCTCACCAGTGACATGTTAACAAACGCATGTAAAACAACGCACGTCTGGCCAGAAAAAAAAGAGCGACCCTCGATATTCCAAAAACCTGACAAATATTTCGGCTGCGGCTAATTTCGAACCTTCGCATGCCCTTCTATACACGGCAACTAATGTTTGAATGTGCAACACAGAAGTGGAGTCATAACACCGACGAGCGTACACACATACACACAAATATACACACACAAGCACGCACACACACACGCATGCGCACAAACACACACACACACACACATACACACACACACACAAGAACCCACAGCTCGTTCTCCGAGTATGCACTACAGATATGGGCTACGTGTTACCTTCGGTAATCCTTCGAAACTTCGGTGAGCAGAAGGATTCTTTTGCTACCTGTCTCTTAGGTCGTTCAAGTTAAATGACTGCAGAATCAGTCGAAGGTATGTCTGGCAACTGTATGAGAATTAACTGGGCGAAAAAAACAATAGCAAGCGGTCGTGATGCAGTATGTAATAATCTCCTTTAAAAATAAGTGCTTAAATACCCCGTCCCAAGATCGCATTCAATGTATTGAATTGAATTTCATTCGAGATTACGGGTTGCACGCTATAAATATCCGCACTGCTACCGAGGTTATTGTAAACCCAAAGTAATACTAGTGGAGCTCGTGCTAAGTCTAATAAATAGGTAGAGCAGGCCTCTTCAACAATTTATGCAAGCAGTGACTAACAAGAGTCGAAGGATAGGCTTATAATAACTTAAATATTTAGTCGTCGCATAAGATACTTCCATGCCAACGATGCACGACATTACGGATGCAAGTCAGTGTGTACATATTCGACCTGAGTATCAAGGCCCCATCAGAACATGCACACTAAAGTTCTAACGTAGATTTTGGCACTTTGCTTAACATTATGTGCATTTATATATGCCCTTATTATGCTTAACGTTTGCATATACGCCCAGCAGTTAAACAACGGTAACGACAAAAGTTGGAAGTTTCGTATTCAGCAGGGCAAGAAAGCAGACGCAGGGACTCAAACTAGACACGAACGGTCGAAGTAAATCGTTGTGTGAATTGAAACCAAGAGTGTCTCATCTATAGCCAGGCGTCACTGCTTCGCTCCTGAGTGCATAATAACTTAGGAATTATACAGAGTATAGAATCACTCTAAGCGTATGGCTTGAGGATTGCTGCCATGGAGTAGGGGACGAATTAGGACATTTGGAGGCACAAGAAGCGATCTCGGGTTACAAATCCGCATCAACTTTGAGAGAAACTGCGGGTAATAATTTTGCTGAAGTAAATTTGCCTCTGCCGCGTATTCGTTTTAAACAAAGGATTACATCACAATAAATTTTTCTTAAGTATCGAGAGCGCGTTGGCTGCCATGAAGAATTTACACAAGGATACTCCGTTGGAAAGTCACCACAGCCAAATAGCTTCTTCCAAAACATGTGCCTTGAGTTAAGGTGCGAGGGACTGTTTAAAAGCAGCATGCAACAGGGAGCGTCTTACAGCGACTAATAAATGACGTCATCTAGTCTATAAGGCTATAGCAGACTCAGAAAATCGCGACTACCTTTCCTACTACGACATGGAAACGACGACTTTCGCAAAAGCCGATAATGACAGCGAGAGCAGCTAAGCTCACGAACTCGAGGAAAGTCGCCAAAGAGTTATATGCCAAAGAATATTTGACATCGCCACTATAACTATGAAAAGAGCACAGCGCTGTGTGCGTTCACGAGGCGGCAAATGCGACTGGGGCAAATAGAGAGGTAGGAGGCCCTTTCTAGACGCACCGATCGGTATGTTGATTGAATTTTCTACGTCGGTGGTCGTGCGGAAACAGTTTAGTTTCATGACTACCCGTGGGTATCCGTAACAGCCGCTTTCAGCTGCAATTTTGCAGGGTAATCCTTTCCAAAGGAAAGGTCCCCGTGATGTGATGGAGAATGTTCCTTGTCCCTTGGAAAATTATCTTCATAGCCAAATTTTGCCAACCTACTTTTTTAATAATGGTTAACTCGTTCGAAGTAAATTGCAAAACACAGTTGGGAGTATATTATGTCGGTGCTTACAAAAAAAAGTTAAGGTCTGGAAAATATTTAACTCATATATGTTTAATATATCATGATGGTTCATAAGTGGTCTTGAGTGTGCAGCGTTTGCAGCATAAGATATTATTCTTACAGCTATCTTCTGAAGTTTGTGGACTTTTTCTAATTTGTCTTATTAGTACTGCCCCATACTATATTTCCAAAGGATGTATATGGTCCGACAATTGCAAAATAAGGGTACGAGCTGCTGTAATATTAAGGTGTCTTCTAGCCATGCCAATAACCACTATATTCTTTGACATTTTTGCCTCTATCATTCTTATGTCTAGACCATCTTCAACTTTCGTCAATAACAACACCAAGAAATTTAGCAAAGTAGCAACGTTTAATATTACTCCCCCCAAATGTTAGAGCAGGTAACCGCAGGGGTACAACGTCAATCTCCTTTTCCCTTCCAAATACCATGAATTTTGCTTTATTAACGTTAACAGACAGTCTATTAGAGTGAAACCCCTTTTCTATAAGCCAAAGTTGCATGTTAAAAGTAAGAAAATAGAGCATTTATATTTTCATGTGTGAGGAAAAGACTGGCATCATCTGCGAACGAAAGCACTTGTAGACGAGGGAAGTAGCGGGAAGAAGACGCACTTGTAGACTTGTTCGTCGGGGTGACAGAGGCGCCCGCATTTATTGCGATAGGCGTATCCGCTAGCTTCCCCACACCCCACCCCACACACACACGTCCGCACACATGCGCACATATTTCTTACGGTTTTCATACCCATTTTCAAGACGATTTTCTTTCGTTGCGTTTCGCCCCCCCTCCCCCGTTACGCGACATATTATTTTCCGGCATGAAGCAAAATGCGTGCTTCGGCGATTCTTATTCCGGACAGGATCAACATTCAAACTATAGGTCTGAAATTTCCCTGAAAACTGGAAGCCAATACTTTTTGTTCCGCTAGGCGCTCAAGAAGTGTCCCACGATACGGTTTATACTGAACCACTTACAAGAATCCAAAGCAACGTGTATCATGCAAAGAACACTGTGAAATAGCGAGAGCAGGGGGAAGCAACAGTCGCTATAATCGCAACACGCGTTTCAAAGCGAGAATTGAGAGATTCGTTCTCACAAAACTTCAATTGGATAACACAGAACCAACGCACAGACCCTCAACTAGGTTCATAATTGCACTACCAAATAAGGCGTGTAAACACACTTAAGAAACTTGCTGGTCTGAAATTTGGATCCTTTTACTTCAAACAATTAACGTCTGTTTACGCACTTGTGACTATAATAATACTTTCTACTTACTACATTCTAACATATGAAAGGAACAAAAACATGAAATCAATTGGATGCACACTTTTCGAGAGTGTTTTAAAAGGGTACGAAAACAAGCCTAAGCTGCATGTTAAAAGTAAGAAATCGGTCATTTGCAGCTTCATGGGAAAGGAAAAGACTGGTGTCATCTGTGAACAAAAGTACTTTTAGAAGAGGGAAAGCCAATCGATATGCAAAGGGTTTAAAGAAGCAATCAAGACTTTCAAAGAGGTGTGCCGTAAGCAAGGAAGCAGGAATTCAGATTAAACTAACGAAATGAACAGGTACATTAACAACAGATCGAACTTACGCGCTGGTTTCCCAAGTGGAGGGCAACATCAAGTGCGGGAGTTGACAACCGACTAAAGGGGTAGCATTTCCGTCCCATGGTTAACCATGTCACCGCCATTAAGAAAAGACCATTGATCCTAATCAGGTTGAATCACTCGAGATAATACGCCGACTATTACGCTTTGTTGTTTTATGGCCGCGTTCAGATTTCGCTCTGCCAGGCCAAATATAATTAATTTCGCGCATTTCCATCGTTGGCCCTGCATCCCGTCACGCTGACCTTTGTTTACGCACGACGAAAGGCGCGGAATTCTTCTGATATGACATGAGACACCGCCAAGAGATCTAATTCGACAAGTAAAGATGGAATGCGTTCATTCTGCAAATTCAGTACGAGAGTGCGCGGATTTTAGCGGCAGCGTGGAGGGGAGCCTGCGTAGTTGTCTCCATTTGACTAGTTTCCCTTCCATAGCTGCCCACGATCCACAGGAAAACACTTAGTCCGTAGCCCAGAATTGTCTTCTAATTCATTTGCGGGCAAGATGTATTGATTATGTATTTTCGTACGTATACATCCCATTATGTCCTATTCTGTATCCAGCACACATACATATCTGTAGATGTATAGTTTTATGGCACACTTTTGCTTCATTCCAATACGTACGTAAACAGTTCTCCTGGGTATACAAACCTATGTGTGTATATATATATATATATA
>QQSS02199242.1:0-12309 GCA_003687565.2 Craspedacusta sowerbii
ATGTATGTATGTATGTATGTATGTATGTATGTATGTATGTATGTATGTATGTATGTATGTATGTATGTATGTGCGTGTGTACGTATGTACGTGCGTATGTTTCCAAAGATTGTCAATGCCTCAAAATGCCTTAATGGCGCGGATAGCCTCTGAAAATCAAGTCCAACTCTGGGCGTTTTCGTGGCGGAGATGTTTGAAACTGACGAGGAGAACAAGCGTCTGGCAAGCTTCTGACGCCTGAAAACCATTCTTTCCGAGTAGATGGACCCCGTTACCATCGGTTATGTTAGCGAAGGAAAACTCTGAAAATAGACCGTGCAGATTGTGCTCGTTAGCCATGTTGATGGCAAACTGTCTACGAGAAGGAAAACTCGGAATTAAAACCCAGTTTCCAAAGTTAACTCAGATATCTTGCCTCGGCTGGTTTCGGCGCTGCCTCGGCGGGATACCTTTGTGCGGAGAGTCGTTGCGGTGCTGGGAAAGCTGTACTCTGATATAAAGTAAGATATAAAGGCGGTAGCTCACCAACTTGAGGCAGACGTGACTTCCGGTTGCTGCAGGTGTGCCTGGGCAGCCCTAATCAGGGATGGCACTGCCCACCTGTAACTCTGGAGGGGTCCGGCAAGGGTGACCCAAAAAAAAGCCTGCCTCGCTGAATCGGACTTGCTTGACGCTTCTAGCGGATGTCCATAAAGCGCTCTAACTTAACAGCGTGATTCATTTAAGAGTAAGAAATGGAATTTAAAATAAGCCTACTGGAATGTGCGAACGCTGCAGGAGCAATCAATCGGTTTGACTTACTGCTATCGTCACAAGAGAATTGCATCGGTATAGCATCAATATAGCAGTTTTATCAGAGACCTGTTTTTAACTAGCAGGGGCGTAGTAATGTCGAAAGCAGGGAATCTGGAGTAGGCTTTGCGGTTTGGTCGTCGCTGGCCAAACAGTTATCGGAACTCTTTCGCGGAATACGTGATAGACTTCTGACTCTTTGGCTGCATTTGAAGGTAAGTAGGTCTGCGACGCTTTTAAGTGCATACGCTCCTACTCTTTCATGTGATGAGTATGTTCAAGTTTCCTTGGATGGAGCTCTTCGTGAGGTTCTATGTAGTACGCCAGTTGTTGATAAAAGACTCTGGCTGGGGACTTCAATGCTAGCGTTAGTGCCGACTGGGAAACATGGTCATGTCTTCGAAATTTTGGAATGGGAAAGCCGAACAGCAATGGTCACCTCCTTCTAGAACACCCAAGATCGAAGCAATAGCATCTCATTGATTATGTAATAACCCACAGGCGTGACTGGCGAGATGTCAAAGATGTCAGGGTCATGCACTGTGCAGATGCCTGGAGAGACCATGCCCTTGTTCGTGGCTAGGTCAAATTTGTAGTTCAGGCGCCTCCCCAGAACTTTAGCCACATGAGGCTAGCAAGTCGTCAAGACGTCAGTAAACTGTACGGTGTTAGAGTGCTCTACGGTGCAGAATATCAGCATCAGTTAGGTCCAGCACTTATGAGAATGTACGCGAAGAACTGTAAATTGCTGCAAAGGAGGTTCTTGGTCTGGTGTCCCATAAGAACAAGGATTGATTCGATGCACATGACCAGGAGATAAACGTAATTTTGAATGCGAAGAATAAATTCCTTGATCGCTTGCGTCCTGAGCACCTGTCGCCGACAGCAAGAGAAAATCTCAATTTAGAACTTAAATGAGCCAGGGCGAAGGCGCAAAGACGTCTCCGGGAAAAAGAAGACGAGTGGTGGCAAGACTTGGCGGACAAAATGCACGCTGCTGCAGACAGCAGGAATGTGACAATATGAAAAAGTTTCACTGCCTTATGAAACAAGCTTTCGGGCCATAGTCTTCCACAGTAACACCTTTGCGCTCCAAAGATGAGTCAAGGCACCTTACAAGCAAAGGAGAGATATCAGAACGCTAGAGGGAGCACTTCTCGGAACTCCTAGACCTACGCAATTATGTCAAAGCTTGCAGAATCGCTGAATGCTCTGCCTAGCCTATAGGAGTAGGAACAGCCATATGCAACATTGATATCATTAAGGTAGCAAGTCAAGATGGAATATTTGCGGAGTATTTCTATATGAAGGGGAAGAAATTACGAAAACCATGCACTCTCTCATATTTCACGTTTGGTGTGGATGCTCAAGTCTCAAAAGACTGCCGTTGTATAAACGAAAAGGTCTAAGAGAGTCATCTGGAAACTACCACCGCATTGCTTTATTATCAGCAGCGGGAAAAATCTTGGTGGACGTCCTGTTGTCTAGACTAAATGCTCATATAATAGTTACAATCCTTCCAGAGTCGCAATGCGGTTTCCGGGCAGATCAGAGGAACTGCAGATATTATTTTCACTGCCCGTCAAATTCAAGAAAACTACTATGAACAACAACAGGTTGCCCACTTTGTTTCCGTCTTGCGGGCCTTTCACGATGGCATGAAAGTTGCTGTGTGTACCGGTGGGCTGGCATCTGATTCCTTCGAGGTCTAGTGCCTTGTAAAGCAAGGTGATCTTATTGCCCCTACCATTTTGTCCATTTTCCTTGATGTAGTTCTTGTGCACGCGTTTAGAGACTGCACCGTTGAGGTATACATCGAGTACAAAACAACGGGGAAACTTTTCAACTTATGAACACTTCTCTGAGAAAACTAAAAGCTTTCATTCAGTAGCACGTGACCTCCTCTATGCAGATGGCTGTGACCTTGTCTCTAACAATCTCCAAGACATGCAAACGATGGTGAGTCATCTTTCTGCCTCCTGCAAGAAATTTGGATTGTCGAAGAGTTTGTGTCGAACAGTGATGATGTTTCCGCCTCCTCTCGGGGTGCCTTACTCGACCCATCCATATTTATTGATAATGTGGAACTAAAAGTGGTCGAAAGTTCGCCTACCTACATAGTGGCCTAAATAGACAGTGTTCTCTTCATGATGAAATTTCCCTTCGTATTAAAAGTGCATCTGATGCGTTCGATGCTCTGCAAGACCGTGTTTGGACCCGACACAGCATCAGAGATATTACAAAGCGGGGAGTTTATAAAACATGCGTGTTACTTCTGTTTCTTTCTCATGCGAAACCTGGGTTACTTATCGAGAACACGTTCACTTGTTGGAAAGATTCCACCAGCGATGCCTTCGCACCATCGTAAACCTTCAAACATCAGCTTAAAATTGCTGTTCTTTAAAGTTATTTTGACTGCAGCAAAAGCAAAGGCCAAGCTCGCGTACTAAAATTTCTTCACCTGATTGCGGTCTGTCACACAAATTTGAATATAGAAGTTGTATTCAGATGGAATTCTGGTGTTTTTCGTTGGGACTTTGTCAAATGGCTTGGAAGTTGGGATATCTTGGTCTTAATCTCTGGAATCGGATGTAAGGGCCTTGAAGCAGTTTCAAATGGCAGTTTTCGAATTCTGCTGGGTTAGTTTGCATGTGTTATTCAGAATTTTACAACAATCGAATTTTAAAAAGAGCAGACGTAACATCTACATTAGGGTTATGACTTTTTATCAACCTCATTCTCCTGTACTGTAGTTTGATGAACTTTTACCTAGAAAGCACGAAATGAACTATTATTTGCATATCTTTTCAAAAAAGTTCATCCCGCCATTAAAAAATCGATTTTGACAGAAGTACTACTATGTATTCAAATGTATTTAGAGTGTCATAGTCATGTAATACAATAAATTTTCAATCCAACAACGACTCAAACCGTTAACCTTGATCTGGCTTGTTGCACAGAAGGAATCGCAGATGAGGAATAAATTTTCGCCATTACTTTTATTGCGTGCTCTGCGCATTGATTACTTCTGGGTACCTGTAGTATGGATGGCTCTGGCTTCCAGTTTTAAAAGAGCTTAAAGCCTTTTTGTATGGATTCATTATTTCAGCGAAGGTATTAAAGTCGTTTTCGTTGTACAGTTGGTCTGTAAACCAATGGTCTGCCCAGTCATACGATATAAATCCACATACTCTCTGCAGAACTGTCCTTGTTGAAGGAATTAATATGAAGGCCAGGATCGCTAGTACAGCTCTGGAGTTCCACCTAGCATTGCTGATGTTGGGTATTTTCTGAAACCTGCTCAATGGAAGGTATCCCTTTTCTTCAAAAAATTGGAACACCCGTGTGAGATGAAACAAAAATTTCATATCATCTCTCCAACCTGATGTTTCGAGAATTACTTCTGTTCGATCATCAAACTGTGTTCTCAGTTGTTTGTACTCCGTCAACAGTTGAGATACAAATGGACAATCGATGCTTGGCGATTGTGTTTTACTTCCAAGTTCTTCATCCATCGCCAAACGGAGAATTCTATCTAATACATGGTGTTGACAACTAATGCGTTTCTCTGTGAAAATTTGTTGCAATATTACAGCAACACCATTGTTTTTTCCAGTTTTAACGCTGCTGGTATCTGCGAAAATCCTCTGTATTGAATTCCATAGGTGAAATTCATCAAGTACTGCGGAAATTCCTTGAACAATAGTTACAGCCTTGCCATATAGCAAGCCAAGGACATCCAATTTGATTTTTCTACTGTCATTTTTAAGGACGACAACGTAATAATCCATTTTGTCGATGTGCTTGCCATCAAAGTGTAAGGACCAACTTTCCATATACTTTTCAATCATTTTCTTCAGCTTGATTGCCTCCTTGATTGTTGACTTGTAAATAGCTGATTGGCATGGAGTTGGGATGTCAATGCCTTCACGAGCCAACTGCTTGAATAGCAGCTTTGCTTGTTGATACTCTTGTGGAGGTCACCAAGTTGACTGCAATTTTGCTTTTATGATGTTTTCTGCTTGTTGTAAGAGTTGTTTCATCTACTTCTTCATTGTTTTCATATTCACTGTCGTCAGCCTCAAAGTGAGAATCACTAAAATTAGGATAGTAAGATGATTAGTTGGATGACTTATTAGAAATTTGTTGTCTTTTAGAGGGATGATTCGTTTCTTTACTGGCCGCTTGGCCTGTAGAGCATTCACTGTTCCTTTGCTGTCTACTTGGAGTTGGTACAATCGCTTGTCCTCGGAAGATAACCATGTTCCGTCCACTTAAGTAATATCAAAAATTTCATCACGGGGTTCTTGGATTCGCCTTCTAAAGTTTTCTAAGACATTCAGGTATTTTCCAAAATGTTCTAAAGTTCTAAACACTTCTAATCTATACAAGTCTTACATGATTTGCATGAAAGCCAAACGTATAAGTAGTAACAGTAACAAGATTAAATAAATGGCGAAACGTAATTTGAACTGCAGTGTGACCTTTTTTTACAACCGAGAGGAATTGAACATGTTTTCAATGTTTTCTAAGAAAAGTTCATTGATTTATGACACCGGAAATTTATTTTTTTTGAAAAAGTCAAAAAGTCATAACCCTAATCTACACACCTACTGATAATGCGTAGAGCTAATGCTTTTAGAAAACGTTCGATTTTGTCCGTTTTCCAGCAATCAAGCAATCACCAATTCGCATCTGTTCAAAAATATATGTTAAAGGATTAAAAACAAAGGCAAGCTCAGTTGCATACCCATTAGCAAATAACCCGCAATCGCTGGCTCCCTTTTGTGGTGGAACGAATTTAGCTTGCTGAACTGTTGCGAACTTGTCATGTTTTGGCAAATACAAGTTATGAATTTGTTTAAGACGACTCATGGATGGAGCAAAGCAACGGTTAGCGTACAGCTTAAGCATGCAGTCAATAAACTTGGCATCAAAAATGGCGCTGTCCATTGTGATGAACATGTATAGTCTTCTTTGGAGAATAAACAAAATGCTCTAGTCCAAAACAAGTGGGTTGAAATTGGCGATGGGGAATGATTTTTTGATCGACTTCATAGTTGCCTCCATTGTTCGGTTGCAAATTTTCTATGTGTGCGTGTGTTTGTGTGTATGTGTGTGGCGTTTGTGTGCGTATATTGGTAAAGCATTTAGTTGAATTATATTGTATGCATATATCTATGAAAGGAGTATTTAAATGTTGAATCTACAAAAAAATGTTCAGAAAATTGTGAAATGACTACGGCCAAGCGATGTAGAAATAAGCCGTGTGAAATCATGGCATATCGCATTGGCATCAGTAGATACTAAATTTTAAAAAATGCCTTGACCTGTCGGTAGACGGAAAATGTAATCTAGCCTTCTACCTGGTGTGTTATTTTCCATAATGGCAACCTCCTCTTTCTTATAAGGGCACGACTTGTTTTTCGTGGAGCGCCCAAGTCTCACTTTTGCACGTTCAGGGTGGCATACCGGTAAGCATGAATTATAAACTTTGGTTCAAAGTTCACACAGAAAGAAACTTCTTCACCTGCTTCACAACTTGTGGATGCTTTGGCTAGGGTTCTCATGCTTTACGATCGTCTACTTGCACCAGACTCGCATCCTTTAAATGAAATTTTTTGGAGTTAGCTTTGCGTCCCATCGTTACGGGTGAGCCAACTAAATTTAAAATTCGACCCAGGGTCACAACAGCTCGCGTTGATAAATAGTTACCTGGAAACGGCTCGGGTCCACTACTTGAAGTACATATAATAATTCATGCGTATTTTTACACAGGCCAGTGCATTTTAAAGTTAATTTTTTTTTAACGGTCGAAGAAGTACAAATTTGAAACAATTTTAAGAATAAAGACAACTTTTTCAATTTTGAGGACATACCTCGGTAAACAATTACCATTTTTAACTAGTATGAAGTAAATCACTGCACACTATTTATAAGAAGGAGGCGGAAATACACCAATCGTTCCAATATTGAATTTAAAAAAACGCATGACACGATTAAGGATGAATCCACTGGAGAATAAAACTAAATTGACAATTAGCAACTTGATCAAAACCGATTGTACACTACTGCCGACGAAAAAAAACACCGTAGTGTAGCAACATCACACATATAATAGAAAAATGCGAGCGAGAAGAGCGTAAGAGAGAGAAAGATATATAAAGTTAGGAGGTTAGCATCTAGTTAGAGAGAGATAACGTTACGCTATTTCAGACTGCCATACTTGGGTTTCATTTCCAAAGTCACGAACCGGAAAATTCATGGAATAATAAATACTTGTTGTAATTCCACTGACATAAAGCTCATTTTTGCGTCTTTTAAAACTGCCTTAAGCTTTCAAAAAAGATTGCTCTTCTAAGTGCTCTCGATCTGGAGTTGTATACAAATTTTATTGTGCAGGTTGTTATGCCTGTTACATTAGAGAAACCTCCAGGCTATTATACAACTCGGGTCGAGGAGCACCTATGCAAGGACGAACACATGTGTGGAAGCAGTTGCAAGCTAGCAATTGTAAACTTGCATGCTCAAAAACGTGCTCTTCTGTTCTAGAGACTTACAGAGGAGGTTGAAAGAGGCTATGTATATTCAGTGGTTAAAGCCGTCCTTGAACACTCAAGTTAACGTTCTAACGTTATCTGTCCTTTCTAGATTCTAATCTCCTAACTTTGTATATCTATCTCTCTCTTACTCTCTTCTCGCTCGCATTTTTCTATTACATGTGTAATGTTCCTAAGTAACGATGTTTTTTTAATCGGTATTAGTGTACAATCAGTTTGGTCATATTGCTAATTGTCAATTTAGTTTTATTCTCCAATGGCTTCATCGCTAATTGTGTCATGCGTTTTTTAAACATTCAATATTGGATCGATTGGTGTATTTACGCCTGCTTTTTATAAATAGTGTGCAGTGATTTACTTCATACTAGTTGAAAAAGGTAATTGTTTACCAAGACATGTCCCCAAAATAGAAAAAAGTTGCCTTTATTCTTAAATTTTTTTTTGTTGAATATTTGCAATATTGGAAAAGACCTATAAAATCCCATAAAAACATGAGGAAAAAAACATGCATAATTTGTTAACAGCCCATGTGCAAGCTCAATATTGATGCTGAGACAAACCACGAGCAAAGGAGTATCATGGATTAACAAAGGAACGCTAGCAATGTTTCCTGCTTTGAATAATTGAATATTTCCATTTATTCATCTACCCGGTCCCCAAGCGATTTCTTCGGCGGAAGAATTTTCAATAAGTTGTTTCATGTAACCCACTGATTTCAATCAAAGAATTAAAGGTTACGGAATCAATCAAGGGAAAAATAATACGCTTTACTTTCAAAGGGCCACGGAATGAGTCTTTTCTATCATTCACTGCAAGTAACTCAAGAAAACTGTCCTCCTCACCTCGACTAACAGGCATCGATTGCGCCCACTTTGACTTTTTAATGAAGTTTTCTTACGACAATTTCTTACGAATAAAGATTTCACTGTTTTCCTTCAACAGAGAAGTTTAACGAGCGAGAAATAGTACTTATGTCGGATATTGTTTCTTGCAAAAACAGGATTGAATTAACACTTTTTAACATATGATAAATTCAGATGTCCACCTGTCATAAATTGTAAGCGTATTGCTTTTATTTTAATTTGGAGCTTTCGAGTTAAAAGACATAGCTTGTAATTGCATTCCAAAGGTTCGTTTCATATTAGATAAACAATAATCTATACATTAAATAAACTATAATCTGTGTATTGATAATAAAGAGTGCTATTTAATAACATGATATAGAAAATAAATAATTAAAAGCATTAATAGATAAGATTGTTAGTATTAAATTCCAATGAAAAGATTCTGATCGAGTTGTTTGAATGCAAGAGTTTGTCTCCCTATTTAAAATCAGGTAAAACGACTTTCCAGCCAGGATCGATTGCTGCGTTCTGTACATACACGAATACCAGGTTATCCTTGATGGAGCACACCCCGATTGGCAGCTCCACTTGAGGTACCGCATCTTGAAAGCATAAGAATCGTTAAACCCTAGAGTTAATTCAACAAGTAAGGTCCAATTTTCACGAGCAAAAGGACTAGAATTGTGACTAAAGGTAAGTGAAAATAGGTTATAAAAATAAGCTAAACCTTGAACAAGCAGCCGAGGTGCACTTTCATGATAAGGTTTATTCTATCGAAAGCACACTACAGAGACAGCTAAGATCGTCTCCCAGGTTACAATAATCGAGAAGCTTGGCTCAGGATATCCCTGGCTGGCCTTTAGCGGAACCACAGTCTCGTCTCGCAGACCCATGGCTTTCATTTCGGCTGGGTTGCCGGCGCAGTAGTACGATGGCGCTTCGTAACGTGCGTGTGTGGGGTGGGTCGAGAACGAGGCGCTTTTGTGCCAGTGCCATCGAGGCTTTTGGTTGTTTTTGGGTGGCCCGTTCCATGTGGACCTTTGTGAGTGTTATCATGACCTATGAAGTTAAAGAAACAAAAGAGGTTTCTACACACTGCATTATGAATTGCTTAAAAGATGCTAGCAGATATAATAGGGGAGAAAAACAGATAGCAAGAATAACGGAATCGAACGGCGGTTTTAAAATGTCTTGTCTTGCAAGTATTTCCAGAATCTGAAAACGTCACAACATTTCAGACACGATCAGCTGCATTTTTGCTATAAGAAGCGCAATAAAGAGTTAAAAAGTGTGTAATTTCTATTCCATAGAGCTGCACAGACACTTTTTCTCTCTGAAGGGTGCTTTTTTCTCCTGCTTGTATTTGTTCTGACCTTCAGCATTACTGATTTCAGGCATCGCTGTAAGCAAATTCATTACAGCTATAAATCACATACTCTAAAAGGAGCTCTCGATAACCACTACTCCCTTACCTTTAGGACGGCCGCTCACTTCTGTCAACATCAGGACGACAATGCAGGAAATCAAAACGTAACTCAGAACCGACGCCATCTTTATCGCGATCAGCGGGTAGATCTTCTCGCTACTACTCTCACAATGTAGGTTGCGCCTTTCTATGTGGACTTCAAGTTGAACAGCATTTATAACGACATCACTGGATACCAGTTAAGCCAGATACAACAAGTCTATTGGATTAGGAATGCTATAAAAGATTGATCCTGTTTAACGAGTAATTGTGATGTGAATTTTTGATTCGTTCAAAAGCTGGAGGTAGACTGTTGCCATGGCGAAGGATAACAGCTAAACAATGCAATGTTTTGTAGTGCTGTTATACAAATACCGAACGGTCTGCTATACAAAGACCTTTCTCTTGTCAGTGGAGTGACCATCTTGATCAACTTCCTACGAGCTATTTGATTGGTAGTTTGCAGGTGTCTGTTAACGCTTGAATGAGAAATATAATCAATTTTTTTTTTTGTTCAACTGCGTTATTTCATGAACCGGATACAGTTGATCCGGTAAATCGGACCACATCGGGACACCGTTGTTTTTGTCCCAACAACCGGCTAGTCTCATTACACGACATTTTCTGATGTTTTAAGATGGGACAAACTTTATGTAGCATGGTAATAAATACAAATGGATATTGTAAAATAAAGTTATCACAAATACAGTGTGGTACGCGCGTATGGCAAACGTGCTTGTACAAGCAAAAAAAAAAAAAAAAAAAATAAAACCAAACGTTTTCATTGAAAATTTATTTAGAAAAACTCGTTGAAAAGACCTGCACGAAAGTTCCAAATTTATTAGAACCTGTCAAATGTGACCTAACGAGCTTTGGTTGACGGACTTCAGGCAAATGGTGTCAACATGCATCTAATGCACCAAAAGAACCTTTATCCATTTACCTCCTGCATGAAACGCAGACGGTAAAACTTCAATGTTTGTCCTCGCATCCCGTGTTACGCCTTGCAGCCTACTTTTAAGGGACATCGTCAACATTTTTCTTATCTCCTGATGCTGTCGTGTTTTTCGCTCTAACTAGACCAAAGATTGCTGCGTGTACAAATACTTGTTTGGAGCCAGAAGCTAAATGTCGCAGTGAGAAAAGCAGTTCTTTCGGAAATCTCTCGACCAAGAAATGAAAAATTTTTGAAGGCTTTGAGCCGTTGCAGTGACGTCGGAGGTATTAGGCGAAGATCTCAGCGAATTTCTTCGCTGTCTTCGAGCACGATAATAACCAACTGCGCGGGATGAATAGGCTTCAAATTTTTGGCTCTTTTCTATTCTTTTGCGTTGATTCGCCGCAAGTATCAAAACAAGTAAGCTAAATTTACAAGCATATGATAGAATTCGTCACTATTAGTCCAGATTAAGTATTCAGAGATGGCATGGTTCTCCAAGAAGGCCCTGTGCCTTTTCACAGAGAACCATTTTCGAAGTCCGCATGAGTGAGCCCCATATATGTGTACCTATGTAATTAATTAATTAATTATACATTCATTTGTTATGATTGATTTATTTATTCGTCTACTTTTTATTCCCTTATTTATTTATCTATTTATTTATTTATTTATTTATTTGTTTGCTTATCTATTTATTTATTTATTTACTTTCTTATGCAGTTCAGCGCACAGTGATTTGAAGGCAGCGGCATATGCAGAGACGTGACAATGGCATAGGAAGTGCACTCCTTTGCACTCCAACCTACCATGATATTACTGCAGCATGGCACTGGCTCAGTGAGCTACTTGGCAGACAGTACTCAGAATCGGCAGTTATAAGAACTTCAAGCAGACTACACTGCAAGTTCAAAACGTGGCTTCGTTTTTTTTTCTCTTTTTTGTTTTTTTTGTTTTTTGTTTTTTGAGGAATTACTTGCTAGAATCGTATAGGCAAGTGGGTTACGCTACGTTGCTAAACGACATGCAAGGCAAATTTTACTTTAGTCAACTCCCCAACCCATCAATGGAGAGGAAAGTCAAGTCCTGCAAAGGACTTTTATACAAATCATCATGAAAGCACCACAAAGGAGACTTTATGATATTGTCTGCATAATAACCTGCTTTTTGGCGTTTCTAATCGTCTATATGGTGACAAGTAGTTTAAAATGGCGTCAGCTTCATTAAAATACCTGTCCTAGTAGCCGCAAGCAGGTTGTCTAAGTTGTCTAAGGGATATGGTTCACCAGACACATCTTGAGGATGGCTTGTGAGTCACTTGAAAATACCATTGATGTGGTTAAACAGAGTATTAAAGTTAAACTCTACTGACGAGGTCGTAGATGCAAGCACAGAAGAATGCCATACAGCCATTGAAGTAGGTCGATCGCGTGCTGGCTAAAGCAAGACAAGCTGTGCGAATCTGATTACTCCAGTGGATGAAAGCATTACGCTAATCAGCTTCAAGAGAGAAACGGGACCGGTCGGATATCGCATGACCTTGCTCCGGTAACGTTCAAGTTGAGGACCACGCGATGTTTAGCCGAGGCTATGAAAGCCGCCGCAGAGCATCTATAAGCTGCTGGCTTCTCGATATGTATGTATGTGTGTATGCATGTATGTATGTATGTATGTATGTATGTATGTATGTATGTATGTATGTATGTATGT
>QQSS02199252.1:0-12308 GCA_003687565.2 Craspedacusta sowerbii
GTTTGTGATTCATTCGGTGTGACGCCAAACGATGCTAAAAGTCTCGTTTCTCTTGTTTCGTTAATATTTGGTTGATCTTGGAAGGTATCAAGGATGTTTTGGACAGGCTTGTCAACACCATCGTTTGGAAAATCCATTGAGCAGGCCTTTGACGGTCACAAAGAACTGTATATTCAACAGCTTAATATGGTGCTGAATAATTATTACAAGCAGTTGTGTTTCAACAAATAGTTTCAAAATTCCCGGACCGATAGCATTATGTCATTTTATGGCTCCCACCCTTGTTACCTAAATGCCTGTAAGACTTTATGTTGTTTTCGATTGCTCTTCGAACGAGTAATTAATTTTCTTTTTAAAGCAACTTATTCCTCTCTCTCTCTCGCTCTTTCGATCTCTGTCTTTTTCTTCTTTATTAATTTGTAGTTTGCAATGTTTGGTCGATATCAAATTTTTAATTTTGCAGTTCTCAAGTCTATATCTGTGCTTCACAGCTTCTGGGATTGTTGTCTTTTTAAGGGGGCTTATTTGTTATCTAAGTACGATTTTTATGGTCCTTGTTCAATGTTTGTTGTCAACTCTGGTTATTGCTATAATTACGTAGATATCGTACTTAATCGCATTGACGTGTGTACTATCGAAGTTTATATTCGAGATGAAGGATGCATGGATTCAGTATCGCACAGCTGAAAGCTGCGGTATCTAGATTTTTCGACCCTTGACGAGGTAAACCTTGATGGTCGTGACTATCAGTTTGTGAAAATCACTTACACTTACAGAAGCAGCGCAAGATTTCTGATAGCTCGTTGAGCTGTGGCAATACCGTCACCGTAGATGTCAGTTTGCTCGTGACGCTCGCGCTGTCCTGAGTAAAGATTGTCAAGTCAAAGACGTCACTTAACTCTCTTAATTTTGGTGCGTCGTATCGCCAATCAGAGCAATGTTATTATAGTTGGTTATTGCGTGCTTCGTGCGCTTTGAAATCTCGGTGAAGACTCGATCCGGCTGCCGGCTGGTAGGTGGGCAGCATATCGGCATTATAATCCATGTTTTATTTTTCACAGAAATCTTTCAAGGTGAAAATGAAACGTATATAGAAAAGATCCACGCTTCGCTTTCATAAATGGTTCCACGTCTTACGAACAAGACCAGCCTAACTCCGTATTGGTTGCGGCCATTTCTGATCGGAAAGAAGTAGCCTTCGATTGCGAATAGGGTGACACGAAACCAGATTCCTATTAATTTTCACTGCCGGTCAAGATGCCTGATAGAACGTCTTCCTTCATCGCTTCTGTGTCAATAGTGTTATCTCTTAGGCTGTTTTTATTTAGGAGTCCCAATAGTGAATAGTTGGGATGAGACAGCTTGGAATAGCGTTCTTCAAAACAGCCATGTCGTATTGTTTCGTCTCCGGTGCGAAATAACATGAAATGGTGTGAATCTGTTTTGTGCCCCATTTCCTGGCCTAATTTTTTTCGGTTAAACTATAAGGCTTGCAATAATCAGAGATGATAATGGTAATTCAACAAACATCACTTGCAAAAGCTGCAAGTTGCAAAGTTATTCATTTATCGTAAGCAACCGTACAACCGGCCTTTCCCCAGCGTGAAATCTACTAATAGATAGAAAATATCATAAGAATCATACGAATATCTTCTTAAGAAGCTAGAAGTAGTTTCTTATAGTAAGGCTCGATACGGATTTGTAGTCTCCGCTTTGTTTCTTGCAGGTGCTTCTATTGCTAATTGCGTCATTTGCTATTTCGGCCACGGTTTGCTGAGATTTCCTAAGTCCTAAATATAACTCGATGGTAAGTTGTGTATGCAATTGGATTGTCTCAAAAAAAATTTATCTCGTTAAAACAAAATTTGCCTTATATAGTAAAGAATTAGATATAGGCTTTGTGTGCCATGAATAAGACGAAAGGAAGGCCAGTGCTCTCAAAATGACTCTTGTAGACTGTTGTAGTTGCCGACTGACCTTTAAACATAAACCGTCACATAATTAAATAAAAAATTATGCAAATAATTGATCATGAACTGCATTGAGTAAAGATTGGCCTGGCAACATGTGACGCCCATATTGACGCAAAGGTGAACAATTACTACTACGGAAGACGCAAGGACTGCTATGAAAAATGACTTAACCATACAAACCAAACCCGTGAAAAATTATTGTGCAGCATTATCGACGAATGCGTTTTGTCTTTGACTCTCGAAACTGACTACTAGACCACTATTTGCTTCGATTTCAGTGTGCCGCATTATTATATTACATTCTACTTCTTGCAACATGCTTACAGTTTTCGAGCAAAATTCGTCCGCGGTCAAATTCGCATATCTTTTTCTGCCGAACTGCGAACATCTTATCTCGATTCTAATGCGCAAATTAAATCAATAAATTAAAATTACGTAGTTCAAAGTCCTCACAACATGATGATGAAATAACGATAGGCAATTCTGGCCGAACATTCAGAGAGCGCGCCTTAGCGCGTCTTCCCCTTAGAACGCGGATTAGCTGTGATCACTCCTCTGTGTGTGTGTGTGTGTGTGTGTGTGTGTGTTTGTGTGTGTGTGTGTGTGTGTGTGTGTGTGTGTGTGTGTGTGTGTTTGTGTGTGTGTGTGTGTGTGTGTGTGTGTGTGTGTGTGTGTGCGTGTGTGTGTGCGTATATAGATCATTACGGTTGTACACGTTAAGAAATTTGTTCATGAAAAGTGAAATCGGCTACAAACATGACATGAGTTGTGGTATCAGCATACACATTCTGTCGGTTGCAACAGATGAACGCTATTGAAGATAAATAAAAGTAAAGTCTTGTGAAATTACATCAGCCGACGTGAGAATAACATTTTCTTTCCCGGGCGTGTGCCGATCCCGTGCTAGCACGTTCGTCCACAGCTGTGCTTCTCTTCTGATAACAGATTGCAGTCCAATTTATGCTGGAAACGTGCCGATGATTCTTAATGCTCAGTGTTTTGAAAAGAATATTTACAGAAATCTCCAGAAGGAGGTTATCAAAGGCTCCAATCGATACAATTAAAACGTTGATATACCGCATTATAAAGATAAAGATTTCATTTGTTTCTCACTTCACAAACATTCTCCAAACGCCACTACTTCCAGGTGCATTAAAGTCGTCGCAATAATGTTGACCTGTGTACGCTGGATCACGTCTGCTACCGAAAAGCCAGTGTTGTTGCATGTGCGTGTACATTACAAATGTCCAAAGCAAAGGAACGTTGTTTGTAGCATGTCCCCACTTACCAGTGTAACCCCACTGATTGCAAACCTTGGATATCAAAGAGCTATCGCCTGGTAGGACATAATAGCTTGCACAACTCGCTGGGCGTTCTAGAGAATTGGTGTAGCCAAGCAACCAGTTTATAACGTCAGACTTGTTGGTGGCAATATCGATGATGCGATTATGGCTTGACTTCGAACACTGGAATCGAATATGTGTAAAGTTAGTTTCGTTTTTCAAGGCTCGAAGACCGAATTGCGTAAGAGCAAACTTTCCCATTGTAACTTGCTCCAAATTCGTTATATTGTCAGACTCGGCCTCTTCCAGTAGAAAGTTTCCGTGCTGCGTCGTATTGAGTCGCGCAACTTCTAGCCACCCACCTGGAGCCAAACGCAACATTTATTAGTTAACCCAATACGTGGCATTTTCTAGTAGGTGCAATTACTCAATATAAGTAGAATACTAACACTTAGAAGACTGAAATAGTGACCAGCGAGTATTGAGTGCTTTATTGCAGCTCTCAATCCATGTTTTTTTGCTGCCTGCTTGCTATAGAATATCTTCAGAAAGTTAAGATGCCTCCTACATTATTTTATATATGTGAGTGACGTGCTGCCTTGGAAAAAGCGAAGGATTCGGACGATAAAACGTCGCGATGAGAAGTTGCTTTCATTGCTAATTAAAGAAGGATGGAAGCCTACGCCAATGCACTTCTCAGCATATTGGCTGCTAGTGACGTCTGAATAAGCTCTTAAAATTTCAGTTTAGTGAACAGTAAGGCAATGTACTCCATGTCGGGAAAAATTGAGGTTTTCTATCAATCTTCTCGTCTGCCTGTAACATAAGTAGTTTTGGCAATGAAATCCTCGTCTTGCCGTCATCGGAGATACTTTATATAGGTATAGATAACAAGGGATGAGATTTAACAAGGGACATGAGACTGCGGATTATATTTCTTTCCTTGCCAAAAGCAAAAAAAAAAAAAAAAAAAAAGAGTTTCTATGACCAAGCCAAATGTTTCTTAACTTGAGACACGTAATGAAAAGGAAGCTAGGCTTTCGCCAAAGCAGCAGTTGTTGTTAAATAGTGGGTCCATTTTTCGAAGCTTATTTCGATCGGTTGCTAGAAAATGACATTTATAACTTTATAAAGGGTATCCTGTTTCAAATTAATTGGATGCATGAGATTTAACTAACACCAAAGGTAGTAGTTTTAACAGAGTACAAGGACGTTAAAAGAAAGGTTTACAAAATGGTACACGAGGGAAATCAATATTCTGAGAAAAAGAAAATGAAAACTCTTACCCCCGATGTAAACTCTAAAAGAATCTAGTAAAGATTTAATTAAATTTTGAAACCCTGCGTTAGCGGTAATACCAGGCTACATGTTTTCTTAAGGAGTTTTTTTGGCAATTACCTCTAGTAATATCAATTTAAAAACATCCTACGGCAAAAATGAGAAAGCTGATTAAAGAACGGCTCTCAAAAATAGGGAATTTTGCTAAGAGTTTTGAAAATTTAGGTTTGCTTTGCAGTTGTGAAATTACGAATATGCATTGTGTTGTGATGATAGCTCCAAATGGTGGTCAAAGCTGATTCCATATTATCATCTTGCAATTTGAGCACCCTCACTTTATATCCTGACGAGATTTGACCACTGGGAAGTATTGTGATTCATTAAACCGTGTAATTCACAGAAGCGATGAGTTGCTCGACGCCCTACATGACTTTACTTTACTCTATTGCCTTGTATTAAAGTCTCAGCTTAAAATCACAATTGTAATCATTTTGAAACGACTTGAAATTTGCATCTTATCATTTGCCTTTAAAGAAAAAATGAACATCTAATCTTCAATCTTAAATTTTTACATGGCTCTGCCACTTGAACAAGTAAGCCTATTAAAGGTACACAATGAGCGCATTCAAAAGGAATCAAATTCCATTCACATCGCCTCAACAAGCCAGGGCGAGCGGCATTCAGACTCCGAAACATTGGGCATATACAACTTCAAAAAATAGTTTAAACACTCTAGGTAGCTAAGCATCCAATAACCAGAATCCTAGCGACCCACGCATATGCAGTTTGTCGTGTCAAAATGGGTCACTCGGTACAAGAAGACATCTACAAAAGGCACATTCTTACCTGGTAAAATGAATTCCATCAAGCAATGGACCTTGATTTTGTTGTTGCTGTTTAGAGCTATTGAATAAACACCCGAGCCAAGACCAGATGGCGACTTCCTCAACTGGTCACAAGAGGAACCAATCGGATTTAATTCTGAGATATCTGTAGCAAGAAACAAGACTTTTTACCGGATAATGATCAAAATTTGACAACGATTGCAATTTTAGGCGCTTAACAATAGCAAATTCCCAAATTCCTGAATATTAACAAATCTATCAATCTTTTTTATTTTGGGTAAGGTGAATGATGGATATCATTTTAGCAAATAAGAAAGACGGCATATACAAGACATGTGCGTATTTGTTTTTATAAAACCTATCCGTGCCAACTTACGGCGTCGTAGCTAATCCGAGGAGGATAACTTTTAATGATTAACTTCTCTATCGCAAAGTTGTTTAGTCTCAGCAAATAAACTCTGCTTCCAGTTTTTGGTTACCTTACCGAGATGGTAAACGTTCCTCAATTAAAAAAATCTTAAAATCATTTCCAATTCTTTTGCATGTCTGCTTAACCCGTAAAAAAAATGAGCTGTAGTGAAATGGAGAGAAACTGAGTGTGTTCCTTTCCACCTTTAACGACTACAAACTCCATTTTATATTCATAAGACTCAAATCGGTACAGTAAGTCAATTCGTACACCTGATCTTTCAAGGATAAGAAAATTGTTATTTATCACAACTAATAGGCTGCAAATATATATTTTGTTATGACTAGACTTAATAGTTTTAGGCACTCAATTCATTTTTTTGTATCTGTAAGTTGGATTTCCCATTATACCATTCGCCATTTAACTTATCTGAAAGGATTTGAAACAATAAATATAACTGAGTATATGTGTAACCAAAATAGCTATATTTACGTTGCATCATTTGTTAATCTTTCCAAATTGTCAGAATTGTGACCATCATTGATCACAAGCGTTGCATACATAAAGGTCGACCCTCTCTTGGAAGTTGAACAATAAAATCCTTATCTAATTTCCTTACCTTTTCTTCGCAAAATTAAACTTGCATTACATATACTTACATGCCTGCAGCTCTCCATTGAATTTGCAACTCATATATACATCGTTGGTATTTCTTCCTGTCATGTTCTTTTCGCACCAGCACTCTTTTCCGAACCCGATAGCAATTGTGACTCCGTTGTAATTTCTTTGCTTTGCGCATTTAAGTATGCAGTCCTCAGGCTGTGGGTATCTGCCAATCTGTTTTACCTCCGTTCCTCCAATACCATCACCAAACTGAAGCACGCACTCTGAAAAACAATGAAGTTGAAGTCAAGTCGATGCAATTATTTACCCTTCTAATAGCCTATGTAGCTTAATTACTTACTCCTTATTCTTTTGATTTACCTAAAGTGGCATACTGCAGATCTTTCTGAGGCTTTCACTCCTTTACTCCGTGTCTATATTCCATATTAACATGTTATATTTGTAAATTCAAATATTCAAGACTTTCATCAAGGTAGACATCCAGCATCCAAGAAGGTTTATATTAATTAGGTGTGAAATAAGGATGAGCATATGTAGCTCGTCCTCGCACATTGAGGGGCGGACGATTTCGTGATTCTCTGACGCTCGCGAAGCTTTCATAACACTGTGAACTGCTCTTTTAACAAAAATTGCGACAAACGACTAAGTCGAAGCAGTTGTTGTTCTGGCTTATTTTTGTCTTAACAAACTAGTGCATAATTGTTAAGATTGGGGTAAATCTAGTTGTTCAAAAATTTACATTTGAATATTGCTAGTTCAGGATTCTCAGTTTTTCATGCTTGAATCAACTTTAAGCTAACCAAAGTGGTTTGACCCATAAGAAGTATGACGGACGGTGCATAGACCTATGAATGATCGAATGCTTGCCAAATCAATTATGCTAACAATAAGTTGGCAGTAAGCGAGACCATGTGACGTATTGCATACTAATAGTTCAAAGAAGATACTGAAGTGTGAATTTACCGGGTAGAATGTACTTGATCTTGCAATCTGTGTTGAACACGAGGTCACTTTGAAGATCAATTAAATATAATCCCGAGACATCACGTTTTGAAGAAATCTTGAACTCGTCACATGAGCTGGGTCCCGGTCTTGACCTTGAGATATCTGAAGCAAACCGCAAGAATATTCGCAAAGATGCAGCACGGAATCTTGAATGATCATTTTCAAATGTTTTTCAATTCTATTTGTTAGTTAACCACTATCAAAAAACGTTATAATCAGACACACAGTTAGTTAACACGTTCAAGCGTCTGGTTTCCCCATCCCTAATAAGTCTGCCTTGCGTTTTAACTCTTGTACATCCATTTGCATGGTAATAGTAAATGTAACATAGATATGGCTCTAGTGTTAGGTCTTAAACAGACACTTATTTCTAAGAAAGCCGCTATTGCATCTGCTTTATTTCTGCTGTTTCTCGAGCTAGTGGATCCCAATCATTTCCTCGTCCGTCATTCCCTAGGTCAATGCTTTTGGTTTGCCCTCATATTCAGGAAGCTATGATCGTCCTGAAGACGACCTTTGGCCTCTTCTGCATTCCGGTGTTACAACTATGACTCGTATATATGCTCAATAAGCTGAAATACATGAAAACATAGCTAAAATTATAAAAAATTGATCTCTCATAAACAAGGAAGTTATTTTTATGGAAAATAAAAGCAGAAACCTCTTGGGATCGGTTAATGTACTACTCTGTATCAATCCGGCTCCTGTCAATCAATTCTATAGTGGTAGCAAGTCTTAAGCATGCACTATTTAGTTTTAGTGATAGACTATAAGTCAACAACGTTTTGCTTTATCTGACGAAAGCATATAGCCACGGTTTATTTACATTTTACGCTTTAAATTTGAAGATGAATAGCATCTTGGCTACTTACTTGAACGGTCATTAAAAGCGTATATATAACTGTTGTTGAAAACTTGCAGATCTTTTCGTGAAAGAACATCTGTGTAGTTGTATCTTGTCGCATGACAAAGCCACTCGTCAGCTTTTGATTTTACGATACTAAACGACATGCAGTAGCTCAGAGACAAGCAAACGCCTACGCATTCTTGAAATGTTGTCACAAGTCTTGTCTGGCCAAGAGGGTCTACAAATGGAAAAAATTTGCACGTTTCGCATCAGAAAAACTTTAATTTGCTTCAACCAAACTCTTTGCATCGGCGTGCAGTAAAATAATAGCTTTTTTTGCAGCAACACAGCACAATGGAACTAATCTCTAACAAGTGCAAGCAAAAAACGAGAATTTTCGAGCAGGAGAATGCAATACCAACCGTTAATCCTGACATTTTTCAACTCTATCATGTCGAGTGCAGCTAAATCGCCAGAGCGAAATGAGTTTGTTCCTAGCACTCTGACAAAAAGCGAAATGATCGCAATGCAATGCAAGTAAAATTCCATTGCATATTGCGAGCTGATTCTGTAGATTGATTGATTGATAATCTAAACTCAGAAATTCATAAGCGAACGCTTGCTTGACTGCTTCACATTATGTAAACCAAGACCATCGTAACGCTACTTTATCGCCCTTACTGTATTTTATACGGCCAGCAGCAGTCAATGGTTCAAGACTGTCTGTATGATCATGAAGAAAGAATGAGTTTGGATTGGAGATTCAGTTATTCAAATACCAGTTGGTCGTTTGTATTCCCGAGCTAGAGCCGCTGTGTTATTTATTGCTGTTGTTTGAGATTCTCTAACTAATGAGGATGAATCCATTCAGTGTCTCAGCAGAAAAATCGGACATGAATATAGACTCTTTATGTACAGGTGCTCTGATAGATGGCTCTTGTACAGGAGATAGCAAATCGTAATTCGTCCATAATAAATTTGTGGCACTTCCAATTCACTGGATTCATGTCATTCATAAGAAACTGTCCTTCTAAGTCAGGGGTCTCCAAACTTTTTAGCACTCGGACCGTATTAACGGACATACAGCCGTTCGGGGGCCGGATAAAGATTCGACGTCAAATAAATTAGAATCAAAACATACGTGTATCACCTGAGCAGGGCGAAAGACAGGCTGATTACTACAATTAAAGCAACACGGGGAACGTCAAACAAAGCATTATTAATCAAATAGCTAGCCTTACGTATGTTAGCTTATATCCGAATATAAGCTAACATACGTATTGAATAAACATGCCCTCCTTCAGTTTACACTGACAATCTGTCGGGGATTTATCTAAAACAAAACAAAAACAAGCAAAGATCATTACACTAGCGACTACGGGCATCATTCATTTTCAAATGCTTGAAAATGTATGATTTATCTCTTCCCAAGTGCTCATCAATCCAAGTTTTAAGGTGTCTAGAGGATTCTTCAATGTAGCAGACACTACAGTCAGCAAAAAGCAAATTTATAAATAACTCCAGATTGCAAACACTTGGGAAGCGGGTCCTTAAGGAAAAGTAAGACCCGACTAAATGAAACAAAAGTAAGTTAACATCAATGCTTACGCAAAACCTACTAATACTTTTACGAACTTTTTGGCTAGTTAAGTTAGATACAAAACCTATGTCAAGGAGTTTGTAGTTACGCGCTTTTCACCCGTCGATATTCTATCACTAGGATTTGCTTTGGATTCAAACTTGGCATGTAAATACGATTTTACACATCTACTGATTAGGCCGTCGGGAAATTGATTTTTTGCTAAAATTCTCGAGGTTTTTCTAGATCTGTGTGGAACCCAGACCAGAAACTATTGATTTTAAACACGCGGTCGATGAAGGTTTTTATCAAGCCAATTTTAAATGAAGTGGTGCAGAAGCTATTAAAGTTAGTGAGGAGACCAGTGAATGTCGCTTTACGGTAAATAGAGGTGGTCTACTAAACATCGGGAAACGGCAGCTTTCGATCTGTCTCGTATTCTACCGTGAACTTAATGTTAGGCTGTCTGCTGTTCAGGTACGCTAAAAGAGGCTCAACATCAAGCACAGCTTTAAGCAAACAAAAAACCATCACCTGCATACCTCCGGTAGAAGCATGGTTTGGACAGCCATTCTCTTCCTTTTGTTCCCATGAAGAGATTCGCCAATGCAGGTGCATGAGGAGCCCCCATGGCCACGCCATCCATTTGATCGTATATGTTGGTATCAAATAAAAAGTGAGTTTGGGCAGTGGCGAATAAAAGCAATGTGCGAAGTTGGACCTTAGTTATCGTAAGTTTCGGGTTATTTTCTAGAATAAGATTAACAGCCATGTCTATGGTTTCGTGTAAAGGGATATTAGTAAAGAGACTGCATACATCGAAAGAAACCATTACCTTACCTCACTAGCTTACCTATTGTTCCCTCGTGGGTTATTTATTGTTGATAGTTGATACCAGATGTTGATTGATAGTTTATTTTGTGCCGTCCCTTTTGGAATTTTCCATCGGTTGCTGAGTGAGCATTTGTAACTTCGATTATTGACTGATTGGTGTATTTACGCCTTCTTATTTAAACGCTTTTTTATGTAATTTTTTTGTGGTGGTTGAAAATGATCAAAGCTGATCGAGACTTGTCCTACAAACTGAAACAAGTTGTCTTTTTTCTGAAAGCTGTTTTAAATCTAGCGCTACTTCGACCATTTGATAGTCTTAACTGGCCAAGCAACTGCTTGGAGTTTCATTAAGAACTCGAAACCCTTGGAGACCTCGAGTGCACCGTCTCACGAGAACATAAGCTCTCAAGTGAACAGTTGCACGAGTCACAGTTTTGGCAGCCTGCCCAAAAATCACATGGGCATTGCGAGCGGCCCCGTACGCAGGAAGAAACCTTTGTAAATAATCAAAAGCATTATTAATCTACTTAATTCGCGAGTGAGAAGCGCGACCTTCAACGAATCATAAACTTTCTTGTTTCTTTTTGTTAATAAAATGCATCCGCGGGCCGGAATAAAAGGCCTCTCGGGCCGTATTTGTACGCGGGCCGCAGTTTGGAGAATCCTTGCTTGAATGCTTGCTTCGGCAGCACATATACTAAAATTGGAACGATACATAGAAGATTAGCATGGCCCCTGCGCAAAGATGACAATCAAATTCGTGAAGCGTTCCAAAATATAAAAAAAAGTTTGGAGAATCCTGTTTTAAGAGAGTGGATGCGTTTGCCGCGCAACAAAGCCCCGGAGCTCGTGATTATGTATGGCCAACCAGAATAGAGAATCAGCAGATTTGTGGTAACAGGGAATAGTCACTCGTTCTCTCGAGCACCGGACCTGCAACTGTGAAACCTCATCTGTTCTATGGTGTCCAAAAACAAAAGAAAATATTGCTTGCTGGTAGCTTTGAAAAATGCGATGGCTGGCTCTCCATCGTTTGAACATCGACCAGCCGTCCGAGACTTCTTTCGTGAACTATTATGCCGTTGTCATGACGGGGCATGTTTCCTATTGCTCGCCCTATTAGCGAATTTCCTGATGCTGCATCAAAATCCTTTCCAAACGGTTGAGAATTCTCATCCACATGCTGGTGCGGGTACTTTGAAAACAAACTCTCAGAACCGCTTCAAAATGACCCATTGACGCGCCTCTTTAATTATTTAACAACATTCATCGCATTAATTAATTAATCATCTTTTGACTCAATTTAGTCTTGTCGTCAATTTCTGTCGCTTATGACCTTGACCTTGAAAAATACGTAATTATGGATCTCCGAAGCTTCAAGCGACCTAAGGAGACGTAGCGATTAGGTAATTTAAGCTGTTTTATGCATGAGATTGAGCACGTTTACGAAGGTTTTGGAAACTAAGCAGCCATGGGTATCTACAGCAAGTACCGAATATAGCTGTCGAACAAAGCGGTCATATTTCCCAATTTTTTACTCATGTACAAAGAATAGTTATAAAATATTAATACTTACGATGAAGACGATATATATATATATATATATATATATATATATATATATATATATA
>QQSS02199263.1:0-12307 GCA_003687565.2 Craspedacusta sowerbii
GTATGTATGTATGTATGTATGTATGTATGTATGTATGTATGTATGTATGTATGTATGTATCTATGTATCTATGTATGGCTATGTACAGAGCTTCTTGGAATCTGAACAAAAAGGGTAGGAAGAAAAAAATAACGGGGGACGATGCATTACTAGCAAACCAAGATTGGAATATTCAGTTCAAGTGGTGAAATTCCAAATGACAGAAGTGAAGGAACCAATGGAGGAAGGTATCATACCTAGTCTGAGAAAAAAGGATATCACTTAGTTAAAGCTTCTAAATGAGGTATGGAACACAAAGAAATCGTAGGTGAAACAAAAAAAGGCGATTAGCCTATTTTGGGGAAAACATTTGGATAGAGAGACACCACCACTGAAGTATGAGCAATCCTCACATTCTTCAAGTATGGCACAACAAGTTTCACCCTGTGGGGCTGAAGCATGACATGCAGAGACCAAATTTGGTAGCCAAAGTAGATTCAAGTGTACTAACCACTAGGACGGGAAGGATTGAGTTAAGTATGAGAACTGTATAAAATTACCAGTTGCTAAGTATTAAGTCCAAAAACATGTTAAAGCCTTAAAGCCACATCGTTATTATCTATAACTCCGGCTGTTGATAGACATGACTGCCGATAGACAGTAACCAAAAACACACTTTAATATGCATAGACTTTAATAATTCCTTAAATTGACAAGGTTACACGTAAGCCATGGACGAATTACTCAACTTGTATTCTTTACTAAATAACAATACGAATACCGGTACCACATCCCGGTCCGTAAAGCAGCAAAACTCCCGATTATGATTGCTCTGTTGTAACCGCATTGAACTTTTAAAATAAAATTCAAAAAATTTCTGAGTTCTCTACCATGTGGCACAAGACAACAATATCTCTACTAAGACAGCGACGTACACTTCTACATCTTCTAAGACCATGCATCTTCAAACGAAGTGTCTAGATGTCCGGTACCGGCAGCCTGGCACCGAAGGTTTCATACCAAATGCCCGGCAGTCATACTACGCATGCGCTAGGTTCTCTCAACGCGCCATTTCGACAACCAGGTTCTCTGGTTTGCGGTGAATAGATCAGGTAAGATTACTGTAAATTAGGAAAAAGGGTAGTGTAGAATGTATGATGCGTATCCAGAGATCATTCTTGCTCTTGAGCTGTGGCTCCCAGACTATTTGATTGTTTATACTGATAATTTAGTATGGTATTAATGACACTGATATTGATACCGATAATGATACTGATAATGATACTGATAATGATACTGATATTTATATGGTATTAAAGTTATTAAAGTACGAGTTTAAAATTATCGGTATATCTGAAACACGATTAGCGGACTCAACTGATTTAAGTCCTTCTGTGAAAATTGATGGCTACACCTCCGTTCACAGAAGGACACCCAGCCGCGCGGTGGAACTGGTCAGTATATACACAACTCGCTGATTAATAACTATAAAGTCAGACGTGATCTCTCCTCTCAGATAGAGAATGGAGCTGAGTCAATATTTATTGAGATATCTCAAACAGGAAGAAAAAACATCATTTGTGGCTGTATGTACAAACATCCTAGCTTCTCCCCTGCAAAGTTTGTGGATGATTGCTTGCTTAAAATATTTCAGTGTATGCGTAGGGAAGATAAGTTTATAACTATAATGGGTGACTTTAATATTAACCTGCTTGATTATGATACCTTTATTGGAGCGAATGACTTCTTTGACCTCGTAGCCTCCAATGGACTTCAACCCTTAATACTCCAACCCAGCCGAGTGACTCTGCGCTCACAAACCTTAATTGACAACATCTTTACAAGTAACGATAAATACCACACAGTGAGTGGAAACTTGACATGTTCAATATCTGACCATATTGCGCAGTTCGCAGTGTTGAATGATTATAATTTGAAGAAAGTAAAATCTAAAGAAGTACGAGCGTACGGACTGAACTATAAAAGTTTTAATGAAAATGAGTTTGTTGAAGAACTTGCGAGCATTAACTGTAAATCCTTGTTTCACATAGAACCTGACCCGAACGTGATAACGCGAATATTTATTGACAAAATTACTAACATTCTCAACGTCAGGGCACCTTTTAAAAAACTTACTAAAAATGAATTGCGTCTACGACAAAAACCATGGATAACAACTAATATCTTGCAACCCATGAAAGTTAGAGATAAACTCCTTAAAAAAATTCTTAAAAGCGAAAGGGTCTAGTAGAAATGCGGCTCTCATCAACTATAAGAAAACAGCGCAACTCTATTGTAAAAATGATTAAGAGCAGTAAGTGCTTGTTTTACAAAACTTGCTTTTTGCAGAATAAAGCAAGCATAACAAAAACTTGGGATGGCATCAAATCGATTCTAAAACTCAACAAAAAGGACAAGTTCCATCCATCAACCGTGACTGACCACGACAACAACGTTGTAAACAGCCCGAAACACATGGCCAAGGCCTTCAATGAGTATTTTTCCTCCATTGGAAAGGTTCTTGACGCAGGAATAGAGACGTCACTAACTTGTTTTCGAACATACTGCCACCCAGTGTTAGTCATAGTCTATTTCTAAAACCTACTGACCCAAGCGAAGCCATTATAAAATCGCTTAGTTCTACCAAAGACTCTTGGCCACTCAGCATTCCAACAAATCTTCTTAAACTTGGCTTATCATCCCTTGCAGAACCACTGTCAATTATAATTAATCAATCTTTTAAGCAAGGAGTCTTTCCTAGCATTCTTAAAGTCGCTAGAGTAATACCTGTGTACAAATCGGGACCGAAAGAACTGTGTTGCAACTATCGCCCAATATCCCTCCTATCCAACTTAAGCAAGGTTCTTGAGAAGGCTATGTACAATCGAGTGTATGAATACCTTGAAAGATTCAAAGTATTTTACAGCAATTCGGCTTTCGAAAACAACTCTCCACAAATCATGCTTTAGTTAATTTTACAACTCGCGTAAATGACATTTTAGACTCAGTTGAATATGCAAGTGGTCTGTTCCTAGACTTCCAAAAAGCCTTTATTACGGTGAACCAAAACATCCTGATAGAAAAACTAGCTACTCATGGTATTCGCGGTGTCTGCTAGAACTGAACTGGTTTTCGTCGTACTTACATGGGCGAAGACAATTTGTCGCTGTTAACCAAGAAAATTCTGAGCTCAAGAATATTGACCACGGTGTATTATATATTAATGACTTTCGGCTTAGCCTTTCTTCTGGTCTAGCATAGCATTTTGCTGATGACACGATCATTCTATATCGATCAAAATCTATTAAAAACTTGAAGACGAAAATGTCTCGCGACCTATCTGTAGCCTGGGATTGGCTTTGTACTAATCGGCTGATGTTGAATTCAAGTAAAACTAAATTGCTACTGTTTCGTCCTAAAGGTAAGCGTTGCAAAGCAAGGTTAACGTTAAAAATTAAAACAAAAAGAATATTTCCGTCCAGTAAGGTAAAGTATTTAGGCATTCTGTTAGACTCAATTCTGGGAATTATGTCTGGTTGATACTTCTCCATCAAGATATTTTTAAATCATAAAATCTCCTGCTAATCCCATTAGTGTGCTACAGAGCCATGTGATCTGCCTTTAGTCATCCCAACCAAACAAGCACTATGGTCTTGACTCCATTATGCACATTTCATGTATACCCCTAGATTAGTCTAGATTATACGAGGGTGGAATCTGATGCAATCGAAGGGTTAGGTATTAGATTTAGTTAGATTTAGTAAGTTAAAAAACGTTTTGAAGAGGAAATGGACAGGAGAATCAAAAACCGCAATGGCTGGGTGGAGTTCGACAATGGAAACTCCTCCACCCGCTCTACAAGCTACTATAATCATTGCTATATTAGACTCGTCATCAGTGCCACTCTGATTGTGGGACAGGAAAATACTCAAGAATTTAATGGACATTTCCGTAGCCTTCGCCGTGCCTTACAGGGAGAGGTGGCAGTCCAGATGACTTCCTTAAAATGGATGGGCGTCATATAAAAATGATTTGGTAAAAAAGCAAAAACATCTCGTTACTTACAATCCGGCACCAAAGAGTACAGCGAGCAAGTTCAAAGTGGGGTCAAAATGTATATATTGAATTTGAATTTCTGGAGAGGCTCGCAAAATTAGCAATAAAATACAAAGGAGCCAATGAAAATTGTTAAATTGATATTTACATACTTTATGTACAGACAAGGATCAGCTTTTAACAAAAGGACAAATTCTGCAAAACCTACTAGAAAACCTTAGAACAACGGTGAAGCAATGAAAAAACTTGATTTTAAGTAGCAATTCTCCGGCAACAGAAGCAAATCAACCAGCGATGTAAGACTGGAAAGACACAACGCACAAACACTGACTGCAAATCAGCACAAGCATCATAACAACTATTTGCTACATTTTATTTGTTACATCGCAAAAAAACTTTTTGAACAATTCACTATAATCACTTTCAAGTAGTTTAATATCATGAACTGCGCCGCAAACTTCGCTACCCGATACAAAGAGCAAACTTATGCTCTTTACAAGAAGTTACTGTCTTGGTGAGTCAAATCCCATCGGCTTACCAGAAATGTCTTGTTGGCATCACAAAAAATACACAAAGCACAATCCACTCGATCCTTCACTTTATTTATTAATAAAGAGAAAGGCAGGGGACCAAAATGCTGCCTACCGCGTCAATAAATCCCCTGAAATAACTACTTAGTTCGAGCTTTTTGCGTCGAGTGGGTACAAGTGCTCTTGAAACGGCGCCTGACGTAGGTAAGAGAATTAACGCAGCAACTCTCGTTCAATAAAAAAACTGATCGATCGGTGTCTTGTTGATAGCACCAGCTCTTGTGATGCTGACAGTCACTGCATCACATTCATATTAACAGCTTTACCTGGGGCCGTTCCTTTGCTGGGGCCGTTCCATTGGCTGTCATAATAACTCCGGAATGCATCAATATTTACTGTTTTCGAGCTGTTTTTAGCTGATAGAGCATTGCAGAGCACGGAAAAATTCAGATGGATGAAGTTGTTAGTGAGGAGGCAGTTTCAAAGTACATTAAGTAATAAACGATCTTTAACTAGGACCAGTCTCTACCAGACTGTGCGGCAGGATTTAAACTTGCTCAGAAGTGCAGCAACAATCTTTTCGACAAGTTTCCCTCACTGATGACAGTGATGTCAAACAAGCCGGACTCCATGCAGTATGGTCTACAAGCTTTATCAGGCTTTTCATCTGTCACGTTATTCAAGCACGCTGGCGTTGGCTGTGGAACGCGAGCAGCAACAAGCAAAAAGATGACAGACAGGTTTCACTAATTAATTTTTTTCAAGTACAGTTGACAGTTGACGTTTGACAGCTTGTTTGGAAAGGTAAATACTCTCTGCAGTTTTTAGAATTCGTATGCTTGGGGCTTTTGCCGCTTGACTATTCCAAATTTTCCTTCTGCTTAAATGCCATGCAAGTCTTTAAAAGGCATTTTTATCTTAGAGAGGTTTCAGTCACGTTTGCTGAAGCAATGCTATCGAAAGCAGCTAACAAATACCAAAACTGGTCTGATGAGCTACAAAAGTACCACGAACGACGCGAACTCTGGTGCTTGGCTTGGCGGAATTTTGCACACCGCGCGTCAGCAAAATTTCTGTACGCTTGCACAAGGACATAGTGTTGTCAAGAGTCAAGGCGTACGATCGTGTTGCGCTTTGAAAATCTTGTGCACAAATATGGAAGAGCACTATTTCACCCGTCTCTTGCAGTTTCCCCACTCAAGAGAATACTGAAAGTATTGCAGAGTTTTGCAGAAGAGAGGAGCTAAAAAAATCTGAATGTCTTGTGCCAAGCAAGGATCCCACTTTCTTCTACAACTCTAGTGCTTCATAAGGTTCTTGTCTTACAGGAACTCAGGGAATATTTTTCAAGCCCCAGGCGTTCCCGAGCACTTCAGGGTGAGGGAGTTCATTCCAGATGAAAGTAAATGACAACAATAACGCTTATCTAGCAATGACCTTATTTTTTAGGGACTTCCTTTATTTAATATTGCATTACATGTTCCGTCTAGTCAATGAATTTTTATAAGGAATTAAAGCCACATAGCAGATGCGAGTAAACTTTCTAAATTTCTCCCTATAGATGAATTGTTTCCAAGCATGCAGCCGGTTTCAACGGGGACATCTAGTAGCGGTTCTAGCTCTAGGCGCGCCGTAAGAGCAGCCAGCTGGTTAAGCATCATGTAGGAAAAATTGCTTTCTATTTTTCTACTACATCATTATTCCTTAGTAAGATAGATTTAGACCTATTTCTAAAAGAATTATGTTTAAAAGGTTTTCTTTACAAGAAAAGATGCATATTTAGACCAGAGAATAATGTTTTACTGAAACGTGCTTAAAAAACAAGGTTTGCACAATAATGCAAATACTAGAAAATGCTAACGTTCATTTAGGACAGAAATAATAAGATCAAGTATGAATTTATATTCCGAAATCATAGTATCCGGTATGAATTTATTGTATGATCGTAAGCAAGCTGGTATGAACGCAAACTTTGTTCGTTTGAATTGTTATAGCTGGCGAGAAGGCTTGCAGGTTTTGAGATGAACTAGCCTAGCCCGCTGCAAGTTAATCCCCTGACAAACATGGAACCAGATTATGACCAATTGGGGACTCTTTGTTGTACGATAAGTATCAATATTTAGCTGAGAAAGGACTTCCCTTTATTCAGATGCTTCAAATTGGTTAACTAAGAAAGTCGTTAGGGCCAACAGGTATAGCAATATCTCTACCTTTGCTTTTTTGTTTTTAAAGCTTTTTTATAATAAAACGCAACTTGAAAAGTATAGGGAAACAAAAATAAAATCGTCATATCAGTCGCTTTGATCATCATTGAAAATTGCCTTAACTATGAACAGACATACAACAAAAATCTCCGACGAGGGTGGGATTCGAACCCACGCGGGCAGAGCCCAATGGATTAGCAGTCCATCGCCTTAACCACTCGGCCACCTCGTCTTGCATTAGTGGGCTAATTTGTATATACAAACTCCGTAATTAAATTCCTTAATCTCTATCAATTGCGTGCCGTGTCCAAATTTTTGTATTTCCCAGAGAGCCCAACAGTGGATAAGGTTTCGCTTTTACCAATGGCATCATGTTGCCGAGCGCCTGTGTGAGGAGTGCAAGAGCAGTCCTGTAGTTGAGAAAAGGAGCCTACATTTTCTGCCAAAATGTCGCTCACTGGACTAAAGAAGCAGTTTAATAAAACCAGCAGGGTGAGTCTGGTTACTTTTACTATCTTTCAAGTGACTTTTCTGAACGGGAGTTGAGGGTAGGACTGAACGGAAAAGAAAAAAATTAAATGCAGTTTGTTGAAGCAGTTTCATTCTTCTTTGAAGCATTATTGATTATCGCAGTATTGAGGATGTTGAGTCAAGCTTACACGGAGCAGAAAACCAGGCTACCTTATCTCGTCTTTGTCTAGGAGATGAGTATTTCCCTTGTAAGCACCCCAGCGTAGCTCATATCTAGATTTGACTTTTGTGTCGGTTGGCTTCGACAAATCTTATGGCACTCATCCTTCTGTTGTGGGTGCTTCACTTCAGGTTATGATCTTGTATTTGCATATACTGATTAGCCGTTACTTCAAGGTTGGGTAATGGTCTGTTGTATGGTGTAGTTCGAAGTGTATAGATGGATGCATTAATGGTCGTCAATAGATCACTTAAAACACAAGTGATAGCATACTGAGGCTGCAACCCTCTGTATATGTGAGGTAGAAGTCATGATGTTAACCCATAAATAATTTTACAAGCTTCAGGAAAACCAATTGCCGCTGGGTCAATTTGATAATACAAACACCTCTTATCGAACAAGTTTTAGTGCAGCAAACAATATCAAGTTAGGTCTTACTGACTCGATAGTTTTCCAGATATATACTTATATAGCTCTGATATCTATAGGTTCTTAACTAGGCATATGACTGGAAAATGTTGCAAACATAAAAAAAAAACATGAGCTTACCAACAGCGCATGCTTGATTAATCTCCTTAATGAAAGGGAATAAATTCTGTACAGAGGAGCTGTCAAACTGTAGGGAGAACCTAGGAAAGATATAAACATAGCTAGCTGATAACTTTTTTATAGCTTAGTCTGAAAATTAAAGCAACCAGAATTGTTTTTTTCTTAGGCTTTTAAGAATAGTATGTTTCTTCGTAGAGTTTGTAGGTCTATATGTTACCTTTTTATTTGCAATGTGAGCCTGGGCTTCATCAATCTCGGAACTGCCTATTAAAATCCCCTTATATGGTGGCTCTGGAGCTTACATCAAATACAAAAGTAATTCAAACTTTATTTATGAGGCATGTATTGTATTTACTTGTAGTAGTAGTAGTCTTTGGGATAGAGCCATCTAATGCAAAAGCCAATACATGTTAGTCTTATGTAGCCATTAGGTAGTATCTAGGTTACCTTAGTACTTGGGATGAGTTCCTAAGGTCTGATAATGATTAAAAATCCAATTGCAACTCTTTCATCCTCCTGTGTGAAGACCACATTGTTGATATATTGTTACTACATTGTGCGTTCTTCCTGGACCCCATAATTTTATCATGGGTTTCCTTATTGCAACCTATTGATATTGACTAATTATTTTTATATCTGCTTATGCAAAAAGGGACATTGGCGGTTGAGCGTGTCTGTAAAGTGGTAACAAGTCTAGTTGCTATTGCTGACACTTTGTTTTCATCATCCTGGAATTGTAATTAAGAGTCGTTCAATTCGGATGATTCTGTTTCATGGATCATGTTATTACCGTAACAAGCTTGGCAATGTGGTACTGGTACATTATTTCTCAGTTAATATATGCCTATTTTTATTGCTATAATTCTGAATGCAGTATGTGCTTTGTGTGTCCTTTGTGTTGCTATGCTAGATAATTTCCCTTAAACTGGGTGATTGATCCATTTATTTGCAACCCAGTGTTTTTTTGGCTGTAACATGCTGGTCCCTAGTTTAAAATGATTGTAGTTTGTTTCACCTTGCTCTTTCTATCAATAGAATTCTTTTTTTTAATGTTGCAAAACCTAGTCCTGCAACTTAAAAGTGATTCTGCTCAGATTTTTTGCTGATTTCACAGTTTTTAATGTTTTGAGGCACGTTTTTCAAAGAATTAGAATAGTTAGCTTATTATTCCTTGCAAATTGGACTCTTATTTTGTTCTAAGTTGAACCGCTTGTGTGATTGCAATGACCATGAATTTCTGTTGTATCATGGCTTAATGTTGTAGAAAACTCTGTCAAACTCACTAATTTGAAAACTGTTGTGACCAAATATATGATTTTGCCTGATTTGTAGTATCTAAGTGAAAAGGTTGGTGGGCAGAAAGGAACAGAAAAAGAAGAGGAATTCAAGCATTTGGAGAAGGTAAGTCGTTTGCTTGACGAATTATTATTTTTCATTTTTTAGGCTGTTTGAAGCTTGGGTATAGATACCTTTAAAAGCATTTCAGGTTATACCGAATGTTTCGCTTGTTATTGCTGAGTTTGTTGTATGCTAACAAATATTAACCAGGCTGTCTTGCATCGCTGTTACCAAAAACCGAAACCGATTTTTGTATGGGAAATTTCTGGTGAGAGCGGTCTACACTTTCGTTTTGGCAATGAAGATAAATCGATGTTCGGTAGGAAGCCATGTCAGAGCAACAAGCTTAGAAAAATATTAGTTCGATTCACATGTTCTTGGCTTCGTGATATCTTCCCACACGTCAGGTACAGCGATTTGCTAGGCGATTTGGATGTTTCAAAAGCGCTCTAAATTAGCTGACACAGCAAGCCGCGGTGAAATATGTCTCATTTTAAGTGAGTTCGCACTGGTCTTCATGTTTTGAAACTAAATTTAGGAACTCTAATATGTTTTGAATTCGCTTATTTGATTTATATTTTAGAAGACAGATGCCATCACTAGATGTGTCGATGAACTGCATAGCAAGACACGGGAGTACCTTCAACCTAATCCAAGTGAGGTTCCTCGTCTTCTGTCAGACGTTTAATCTGTTGCATTTACATGCTACGTTTGTAGATGGATGGGCTATGAAGCTAGGCAGCTTTAAATGCCCATATCATAGCATTTTAGGAGTCCTCTCTGTTTCTTTCTGCAGCAGATCTTAGTGCTGTTCTCATTTGACTATTACTTGCTGTTTAGCTGCACGAACGAAGCTCTCGCTTCAGGCCACGTATCAGAAAGCTCGAGGTCAGGCCCAAACTACGAAGTATCCTCAGCCGGAGTCCACGCTGGGGCTTGTATTTACGAAGGGGGGAACTGAACTGGAAGACGACTCGCCGTTCGGTAGTTTTATTTGTACCTCAACTGTACATGTCGGTGAAGTTGCATGTTGTGTGTGAAATCCTGTGAGTTTCTAATGGCTATGCGTTGGAAGTTAATCGAATCATCATTGTGCTGTGAGCTATGATCATCTCATCTTACGAGAGATCTTTGTGCGAATCTTTCAGCGGAGTCGCTGCAGCAATGTGGAGAAGCCTTTGCTCAATTATCGGAGTCAAAAGATGCACTGGTAAGTCTGGTTTATTTCCGTAATAATCTTCTATGTTGGGTCATACTTCCAATATCGAAGACCTATTAGACTTCCCTTTTCTGAGGTTGAGTCTCTCCTTCATCTAGTTGGAGAAGGTATCACTTGCGGGTAGCCGTGACGAGTCCGATGTTAGTTTTTTTCCCCGGATCTATAAGAATCATCGCATGAAGATGTATGAAAAGGTCCGCTGATGCCTGTCAGTTTTGCTCATAGTTAACTACTGTTGTGTACGCCACTCATAAGGAAGTCTCTGCGTTCTTTTCTCTCTCATAGGAATTGAGTGTGAAGCAGAACTTCCTTGATCCATTGTATCAGATGCAACAAAAGGACTTGAAGGAGATCGCGGTATAGCTTATCTGCGTTCTGCTTTTTCTATTTTGCTGACCGAAGCTTTCCAATGCTACGTAGCTCGATGTCAATCGACGCTCGTTGGTGCATGTTGTTTTGGTTCTTTCAGAATTGTCCGTGCTCTCCAGTCGGTATGTAGCGCCTGTCTCGACGTAGACACAAAAAATTAATTCCTTCGATGATCTTCACACCTTGGTGTCTGTGTCTTGCCCAGCTACGCAAGAAAGGTTAACTTATTTCCGCAGGCATTTCGACCAGTTTGTTTTTGCCGGCGCGTTAAGAAGTGTAATTGTTTTTATTTCAGCAACATCGCAAGAAGTTGGAGAGTCGTCGACTCGACTATGACTATAAGAAATCCAAACCTAAAAGTAATTCGTTTTTGCTTGTTATTTCCGCGTTGTGTGATTTAATAATTGGGGTTGCAAGCCACCCCACCCTCTCCTCGCTGGGAGTACTGCACGTTTGTCGCGTGCTGCACATTCTTTAACCACTTGGTTACAAGAAATAAGGCAAGAATATTTTACTTTCATGTGCGTAAAATTTTTCATTCTAAAGCTAACTTCTTGACTTCGGCAAGTTTCTCCTCTCATCGGATGTCTTAAAGTGATTATGAGTTCTTGAACTTCGATTGGCTTGTTTTGCCTGTCGTTCTTTGCTGCTTTTCAGTTGGCACGTGGACAACATGCGGTGATTTTTGGATTGTTTAATTTCCTTAATCTGTGAATTTAGTTCCCGACGAAGAATTACAAGCTGCTTCAGAAAAGTTCGAAGAATCGAAGGACTTGTGTTACAGTAGCATGATGAACTTGTTTGATAGCGACGTAAGTGTTCATGGTGTAACTGCTCGGTAATATCTACATGCACGTCACGTATCTGATATTTGAATTGTTCTGAGCATTTGAATGGTCGTGCGTTGACAATGTCCTACGTTTCCCTTTCGCTCTTTTGTCTCTAGTTTATCGTGAATCGGCTTTGCCTCGAATACAGTAGTGTGATGTCTTCTATGTGTGTGGTGTCGTGTGGGTGATGTCGTGTGTCGTCTGTTTGAGGTCGTGTGTCGTCTGTGTGGTGTCGTGTGTCATCTGTGTGATGTCCTCTGTGTGTGTGTGTGTGTGTGTTTGTGTGTGTGTGTGTGTGATGTCGTGTGTCGTCTGCGTGATGTCGTGTGTCATCTGTGTGATGTCATGTGTGGGTGATGTCGTGTGGGTGATGTCGTGTGTCATCTGTGTGGTGTCGTGTGGCTGATGTCGGGTGTCATCTGCGTGGTGTCGTGTGGCTGATGTCCTGTGTCGTCTGTGTGAGAGGGAGAGAGAGAGAGAGAGAGAGTGTGTGTGTGTGTGTGTGTGTGTGTGTGTGTGTGTGTGTGTGTGTGTGTGTGTGT
>QQSS02199274.1:0-12307 GCA_003687565.2 Craspedacusta sowerbii
ATGTATGTATGTATGTATGTATGTATGTATGTATGTATGTATGTATGTATGCATGTATGTATGTATGTATGTAGGTACCTATCTATCTATCTATCTATCTATCTATCTATCTATCTATCTGTGTGTCTATCTATGTATCTATATCTCTATCTATCTATCTATTTATGTAAGTATCTATGTATGTATTCTATAATACATTTTAATGCTATTTTATTGTATTTTAGAATGCTTTGGTATGAGTCGTCCGCCAAGTCCTCATTTGCTGCTCCTATCATTCTGCTGCACGACACGCTATGTAAGTTGTATGGAACGCACATGACCCATATTCTCACCGGTGATGATGTCGCTGTGCCTTTGTCACAAGACGAGGATATGGAACTTGAGCCGCCGAGTGAGATTCTCCGCGCGGCCGACCCGTCTGAGCTCGGTGATGCCACTCGCGAGGTGACGGAGTTAGAGCCGGTTACGGAAGAGGAAGCGACCGATCTTGCAGCTGATCAGCGTCTTCTGAGCCACCTTGGTGAGAACGACGAGATCGAACTTGAACCGATCGGCAAAGGCGACTTGATAATCCCGCCTCCGTTCGAGCTAGAAGCAGTAGAGGAACCTCGGTTAGAAAAACTGCCGAAGGGTAACGTTACAGCGGCCAGTGAGGACTTAGAAGACGATCGCGCTGTGCCTGATGGTGATAGACATGACGACCTTCTAGATCGGCGGTGGTCAAAGCGCACACAGCAAACCCTGCACGCACTTGATAAGGGACTTAAGAAAAAGACCAGCATTGCATTTTCGGACATCTTGTCGTCGAGCTCTTCGAGGAAGCAGGTGGCTTTTAAGTTCTACACGCTGTTGATTTTGAACAAGGAAAGGGCGATTCACCTGCGGCAAGAAGAAGTCTTCGGTCCGATTTGTATCACTAAAGGCGAGCGCTTCAGTGACTGTGTGTGATGAGATTCTAAGGCTGTCGTACGTGTCCTCTTACTTGAGCACCCGCATCTGGAAGCATTGTCGCACTGGTGGTGGTCACCCCACTCAGCAACTTTATTTTTCCCGTCCTGGGATGATAATGCTCATCTGTGCGAGTACCAGTACCCCGCTTCGGTTGGCAACATGGTAGTTTATGAGCAGCTGTTGACAGGAAAACCTTAGCAAACAAGCGGATCTCGTGTCCTCGTCCATGGGGTTGTCCTTGTTTTAGCTGAGCTGATCTCTCTCTTGCAGGTTTTTTTTTCCTCGATCCTCCTGTCCTTAGCTTTATCCGCGTGGCGATATATAGTGTTGGAGCTTGCTTGGGCTTCCTTTGCTTCTATTGCTGCTTTTATTGAAAGTCCTTTGTGTAATAGACATCACTCACTCATGCTCTGCGAATGCCTCCTTTCCATCGATAGTGTATGCATGGATAGATAGAGCAGGGCAATGCTTCACTAATGTGCTACCGCATTTTAAGTGAAACTTCCCGTTCCTATTGATTTGATTTTGTGGTTTAAGCAATCTTGCGGTTTTCGTGCCCATAAGTTATTCGGATGAAACTATTTCTGACTGTTTTAAAGCTTGGTTCGTTTGTTTTTAGCTTAATCGTATTTTACGTGAAGCGAAGCATATTTGCCATTTCCTTATACTAGTATACTTTGCTCTGAGTTGGGTGATATACGACTGACTGCTCGCCAGAGTGCGATAATTTATCATGCTGTATATAGTTCTTTTAGCGTCGAGGTTTTACCTGTACTATACTGAATATACGATGTTGCATGTTGGAAAGCATATGTGTAAGGTCTACCTGTGCATGTTCGTAGCTCAGCACTCTTGGGCTTGCCTATGGATGCGCGTCAAAAAAATTATAATAATAAAAGAAATAGCGGAGAGACCCCGCCCCATTTCATGGAAGTATATAATTTAGGGCCTTCATTGTCTGCTTTGCCAGACTTTGTTGTTAGTCTTTGTGTGGATGCTTTCCTTCTAAGTTCGGAGAGTGGGGGGTTAAGCCTAACAACAGTATAGCAAACGTCTATGCTGCAGCATTTTTAAGAAGCATGGCTGAGTGCGGACTAGGTTTGGCAACTCATATATCGCATTTTAACACATCTTCCACTGATGGAATCCTGAATTTCTATTCTGGTACCTTGCTGTGCATGTTCTGTTCCTCATTTTTTTTTTTTTTTTTTTTTGTTTTTGGCTTGTACGATTTTCGCGGATTCGCAGAATGCAGATAGTATTTTATGATGATGCTGTTGTCAAATATAAATAAAGGCTGATGACAAGCAGTCGCGTTAACTATTTTTCCAGTTCTTCCAGTGATTTAAAAATTGTCCCCGTCTTTCTGATTCTTATACAGCCGCTTCGATTGTCTGCCGATGCTGAAAATCTAGACTAAAGCGCAACACTCCCGCCACACCATCTTTGGCGCGTCATCGAATACTTTTCGGAAGGATTTACAAGTGTTGCTCTGATCCACTTTTCTTTTGTTATAAAATCTAGACGCCACTACACATTGTCGAATTTGCGATGTTGCATGTCATGTTCTCCTACGAATGGCGATCTTCTGCTGTTGATGCTGCTATCCTTTTCGTCGGTGTCACCATTCACTTCGACAAGGGGAGTAAACCATGTTGATACCAACTGATAAGATTCCGGGAAGGTGAAAAATATGTGCAATATAACTTAAAATATGAAGTATATTTGGAAATCGCTTGTCTTGTTAAATCGCTCTAAGTTTGGCATAAATAGAACAGAACATCGCTTTTACTTCTTCAAAATATATCCAATATTATCAGGTGATATCAGTACTTATTGTATCGGTCCGACGTTCCCCCTATGAAAGTTTGCGATGATGCTATTCTTTGGATTTGGTCTCGTAGACATTAGGAGATGGAAATTCCCTTACATTTTACGTTAGACTTAGACCCTTGGAAGTTCCCTTAGATTTCATGAGTTTGCGATAATACTATCCGAACGTTTGGCTGCATCTGAGACGTGCCACAGGGACACTGCGTAATAATCCCCTGTTGACGCAAACTGACTCCTTTCTAATATACTTTGCCGAGATCTATCTCAATCTGTTTTTTACGATAAAGAAAAGATACATGCTACTATGTGAATCTTATCTATCTTAAGAAATGCATTCAAGCTGAAAGCCTTCAAGTTCATGAAAGTCTTCGCAGCATTAGCGCATCTGTAGTAAGAAGCATCTGAAATTCGACACACTTAATAGCATCTTGCTTGAAAAAGATTTTTTTAATAAGCATCTAACTATGTTGATTTGGCTAGTTTCAAATTTTAAAATCCCGTGCTGCCTTGATCCGTGCATCAACAAACATCATCGACCCGTACTGTTGCTTCTTCAATTCAGAAATACGAACAATCAGGACAACATCAACGATTTATTTCTTCCAGATAGCAAGCTAAAACTTAACTACAGTAAGAGAATCGTATTGGATAACTAATTGGGTAGGACCCGGTGAGAATGTCAAACCCTTTGCCGTCATTAAAGAAAATTGCTTTTTCTTAAATAAAATGCCCTCGCCTTACTATTAACCTATGTCCATGCAAAGTGCTGTCGTGCCACAAGATTCATAGAGAACCTCCTAACATCATAATAAATGCCTTTAACGTGGCGATTACAAGTTAAAGAACCCCCATCATAAACTTCGACCATTTTAAGAATCACATGGGACCGATAGAATTAACAATGACAAACATTGCAAATTACAAAAAAGTAAGAAACAAGGTATTGCTTTGAAAAGAAACGCAATCAAAATGTCATTTCAAAGAGCATTAAGAACGGCCTCATGTCGAGAATAAAAATCCTGGAGCTCAATAAATCCCTACGTAAGTAACAGGGCGGCACCGCACGAGAAGACATTGTGCTATTGGACCGCAAAAAAAATTGTTTGCGACAAGAAAGAGCTAAATAAGATCTTTAATAAACACTACATTAATATTGTTGAAAGTAGTTGCGGACGCAAACCAAAGGATTACTCAATAGATTTTCCAAATGTAGACGTCGACAAGCTTGTACAACACATCCTTGGTCCCTACCGTCATCAACCAAGTATAAGAGCAATAAAATCTCAGAAAAAATTTCGTGGTTGGTCAAGTTTTTGAGTTCCTTGAGGTTTCTGTGCGGAAGATAAATAATCTACTGCACAGCTCAGATGAACATGAATCTATGCACCAATCGCAAAAGCCATAAATGCGAGTCTCTGAAGGGAAGTTCCCTGGTCGTGCTAAAATTGCAGCACGCACTACAGTATACAAAGCAGATGATCGCGCACAAGCAAAAAACTACAGGTCTTTCAGCATTCTGATCACAATCTCTAACATTAACGAAAAGGCATTAAAACAGCAGGTCGTCCCGTGCATAGAATAAGCAATATATTTCTTTCTTTCTGCATGTAGCGTGTATTCATTAGGTAATTGGAAGAATGGCGCTCAAATCTAGACCGCGATTTCGTATTTGGCGTGCTGTTAATAGATTTATAGAAAGCGTTTGACAGCATAACGCATGACATACTAGTAGCCAAACTGGGAGCGTATGGGTTTAGCAAAAGTCCCTTATATATAGGTACTCTTACTTAAAAAGGCGAAAGCCGGCCGTTCGAATAACGAACGTCTACAGTACATACCATACCATATTATCTGGAGTACCACAAAGATCCGTCATCGGCTCCATACTGTTTAATGCTTTTATAAGTGACCTTACTCTCTTGATTCAAAAAGTTTGAAGACACAACTTCGCTGACGATCACGCATGCATGTAGTATTCCTACTTTGTTCAAACAATTAGAAGAAGAATCACCCATTCAGTTGTCTTGCTGGACTGCAATGATATGATCGCCAATCCTGGGAAATTTCATGCTTTACTTGTAACAACTATCTAAGTCAATACTGCTGGAAATAGACTATGCATTAAGGGGAAGGAAATTTTCTCCGATAACTGGGTAACTCTCTTAGGGATAAGAATTAATCACAAATTGGCTTTCGATGAGCACATCAGTGATATATACAGGAAAGCCGCAGCTCAGCTAAACGCTGTTGTTAGACTAAAATCAAATCTTGCTTTCACGTCCAAGAGAGTCACAGTGGACAGTTACATATACGCAAATTTTAATATTCGTCCACTTGTTTGGTGCTTTCCTCGGCACGCTCGCTATCAAAGATCGAAAAAATTTAAGAGCGAGCTCTTTGCTTTGTCTATAATAACCACACTGATCACTACACGCAATTACTTGAAAAATCTAGTAAGTCCTTAATGAAAGTGAGTCGTTTGCGAGGACTCTGTCTTGAAATCTTTAAAACCATTAATGGCGTGAATCCTGAGTATATTATGTAAATCTTTCAACTACCAAAAATAGGCATTCCCCAAGACATATGGATAACTTAGCTGTACCTGTACCCAACCAAGTCTCATTTGGATCTAAAAGCCTAAGATTATTAGGCCCAAAAATTTGGAATGCCCAACCGAAACATATCAAGTCAAATTCTAACAGAAGACTGTTCAGGTTATATACATTAAAAACTGGGACAGGTCTTAAAGTTCGTGCATGCTTTCGTTGAAAGGATTTGCATTTGCTTGCAAGCATGTCGCTAGCAACGCAGATGTGAGCTCGGTGTACCTAGCTTGTTATATGTATGAGCTAAATTTGATTTTTCAGTTCGTAATTTTGGTGATTGAGTACCGAGTATAAAAAATTTACTACTTCCAACTTCATTTCATTTTCATTTCATTTATTAGTTCATTCGCCACCTCATAATAATAAAAAGCAACAGAAAATTACAGGAACGTGTTAAGAGTCCTTACAAAAATAAGAAAATGTTGAACCAGTTCAGATGTTCCAAACAAACGGCATGGTTCTCCGAGAAGGCCTTAGGCCTCTTCATGGAGCACCATTGGGGTTCGCAGTCTGTTAAGACAATGCTAAAGGTCGGTTGCAAAGTTAAGTGGCCTAGAAATAATGGAACCTACAGCTGCTCTTTGATGCTTACATGTTGAAATGGAGTACAGTTTAATTCAAGAAAAAGAAAAAAAAAATCCCGTCACCAAAGTGAAGTACTTGTTGGTTGCTGCAGGAGAAACTTTTTCATTTCGTGTGTGAAATTATTGAGTCTTGCTTTTTTTAGCTTCATTGCAGCTTGTGCGGTTCCATAAGTACGGTGCCCTTACGGCAATGCTTTGTTTTCGTTTACTATACGATGACGAACTTTCTCTGTAGCCGAAGTGCGAAAAGCGACTACTATAGCGATGTTCAACACGCTGGAACATGGGAGCAAACACTTGGGGAAACATGTTGTGCTGATCTTTGTAAAGCAGCGTTAGATTCTGAAGAATAATTAGTTCAAAAATATTTAACAATCTGTGTTAAACTTCAGTTTGCTATTGATTTTGTAAGCATGCACCATAAATTCTATGATCTTGCTCTTCGTAGTGACTTGAAGTTGACCTTCATACATTTTTGTGAAAAACAAATAATTGAAATAGTCATGATAACTGCAGCATGATTTAGCGATGTCCTTCAACTATATAGAATTCTAGAGGTTCTAGCCTCAACAAATTTTTTGACCTTGAACACGATTTTATCCTAGAACATGCCCCCTCTCTGAAAACCAAATTTGCTTGTATTCATGTTTGTTTGTATATAAATGTGTGTGTCTTTGTGCGCGCTCGTGTGTGTCTTTGTGTGTGTGTGTGTGGGGGGGGTGTGGGGTGTGTGATTCTCGTAGTGCACTCTCTACAAGATCTTCTCAAACCCCTGTGTCATACAGTGACGTCATTGTGCTTAGCTCGGGAAGTTGCTGATGCACTGCTGCTTTAACTGAGTTGTGTTGATTGAAGTTCAGCGTCCAAAAAAAAAACTAAAAAAATGTTCGCATCGAAGGCTGTATGCCGCTTTTGCATTACCAGCTCGCGAAGCTTCGCGAACAACGCGTCCAAAAGTGTTAAATTTGGTGCTTCAAGGTCAGCGAAGGTTTCTTTAGCCCGAAGATGGTATCAGATTGAAGCTAAATCTGGTTGGAGATCGTGGGAGTCTGTACGAAAGCCTACTGGCATAAATGGTTAGATAAGCCTATTTCGTTGTTCAGTTTGAGTGCAAAGGAGATTTTTGGTTTAAAAGTATGCAATAATCCATGCTTACTTGTTTTTAGCTCTAGGCGAAATGTTCGTGCATTGGCAAATTAACTGTCAGGTATATGGTCAATAAATCACGTATGCGTTATTTGATAATTATAAGCCTTTCAAAGTACCCTGATTGTTTGCCATGCAAGAAGAATCAGCGAGGGCGTCTCTCTATACCCAGTTAGCATTGTCCTTGGTGACTTCACAATCTTATGTTTACCATAGAAATAGTTGCTTGTTAGCTGGTGGTGGTTAATTGACGAATAATTTGTTTTTTTGCTACGATTACTCATTAAAGGCTTTAAATTATTATCTTTTTTTTTGCTAAACTTTATCCAAGATATGGCGAATGGTTTGTTTGTTTGATTACATTGAACATCTAGTTTATTTAGCCTGTTAGAATTTTAGTATTGCTTATGTAACCCCTAATTAATTGCCATTAATTAATCTGTTTTAGCTGAAAACATTGGTCGAGCAGTCCTTGGTGGAGGGTGCTTAGCTGGTGTGGGTGCACTTTGCTTTTATGGACTTGGTTTATCAAGTGAAGTTGGTGCTATTGATAAGGCCAGGTATGGTCTTCACATTCTATTTGATGATATTTTTTTATCCCTTTCGCCTCATGTTTAGGTATTCAGAGTTTTTCATGTTTTGCATGTTGTTGTGAGTTTATTAGTAGATTTGTTTGCTTGTGTGTTTAGTTTATGGCCCGAAGGAATGAGAAAGCGAATAAAATCAACATACCTGTATTTTGCTGGCAGTCTGGGGGCAACAGCTGTGTCGGCATACTACATCAGCCGTAGCCGAGCTGTTTATCGAATGATGAGTGCTAGTCCTATGTTGGTACGTCTAACAGATCCAGGATATTATTACATTTGTTATTGCGTTTTTTTTAATGCTTTACATATTTATACAAGAAGTTAAATTTGATGCAGTTACATACACATGATTCTAGAATGATATTGTTAAGTGTTTAGGCCTAACCCTATGCATACACGTGTATGTGTGTGGTTAGGAATAGTTCTGCCTTCTCCATTCTCCCAAAACAAGTATTTTGGAGTAATTTTGGCTGGTAAATATTTGTTGTTTTTTTTAATATTCTTTGTTTTTTTCTCTCTGTAACTACCCAGTGCCATCTGAATTGGACTGAAGTGCATAATTCATGCATGCTAAAAGTGATTCCATAGGTACTAGAGGCCACAAATATTTTTTGAAGATTTATTCTTTGCCCTTACATTTATGCTTCTTAGTTTGACAATTAAGAGCCTGTCTATTCTGAAGGATTGATTTCAATTACAAGCTTGTTGATATTGGATCCGGATGCTCTGATTTAGTTTCTTGTTGGAAGCGTTGGGGCTATGCTTGGCACATCAATCGCATGTCAAGTTATAGAATACCAGCCTGGCCTAAATGCAAAGCATCTTGCTTGGATGGGTTAGTTTATTTAGTTAGTTAGTTAGTTTATTTTTGTAATTTGGGGGGACTGCTTCTATAAAAATAGATGCTTGCTTTGCGAGTTTATTCTGCATTTCGTGGTTGCCAAGTGTAAATAAAGAAAAGTGTAATTTTTGAATGTAATTATTAGCTTTTGAGTGATTTATCTGGATTCTTGCTTAATCCTTCTTGCAGTATTTTAGTGAGTCTGTTTTTTTTTTCCAGCTCACAATGGGGTTGTTGGAGCAGTGATTGCACCAATAATGCTCCTTGGTGGGCCACTTGTGTTGCGCGCTGCCGCATACACAGCAGGTACAGTGTTCTGCTTGTCACTTACTGCTGCTTGTGCTCCGGATGGCAAGTTCCTTTCGTGGGGTGGCCCCTTGGCTCTTGCACTGGGAGGGATATGTGTAGCCTCCATCGGTAAGTCATAGTTTATGTTTATTATTTGAGTCTGTATGTATTGGTATTTCTTAAGCTGATCTTAATTGAAGCAAAAAAAAAAGCTAATAGTTCATGTGGCATTTCTGTTATTCTTGGACCATCTTGTGACAAACGAACAAGAATACAAAAAAAAAAAGCAAAAATAAGCAGAGCACACATCACCAGAGTCACATCTTCGAAGTCGAGCTAAAACAGCTTCAACTTAATAGAGTCTGACTGTATCTTAAGTGAGTTGGCAAATTTATGGTGCTGCAATCATCAAGTTTATGGTCTGATCGTAATTGCTATCTGGAAAAGCTAAATTTGCTCTGATAAGGCCTTAATGCTTACACCAGAATGGAATGATCGAGCATATACTATAGATTGACGTGGTTTACACCACCACATGACCTTAAGCAACTCACAACTACTAGGCTTTAGCTTAAGGCGTCGTGGTTACTATGGTGCTTTTAGAGTTTGGCTGAGTTTGCTTAAGTGGTGTAGCACTTTTGCGGCATTTTGCACGTATTACTGTAGATGCTCAGCTTGCAAAATTGCGCACGTGCCTGTATTCAAGATTGTGAAGGCGCTCTTCTGTGTGTTATTGTGAAATCATATATTTTAAGTATTATCATTAGGTTACTATATTCTGTGATGGCTGTGTTTATGTGGGCTGTAAGTCAACTCGTTGGTATGCCTACCAGCATTTCTGTCAGGTTCTTAGTGATAGGACGGACGTGAAACGAACGCATCTTCCTAATACTGACTTTAAAGGTGAGCTTTAAAACTCCGTTTTTAGTGTGCTTTTTTTCTTGATGCTTCGCACAGGTGGCATGTTTGTGCCAGCCACATCCGCTGTTGCTCCGATGATTAGTTCAGTCGTTACATATGGTGGGCTTGTGGTCTTCGGTGGCTTCATGCTTTACGATACGCAAAAGATCATCAGTGATGCTGAGATCTCCACGTACAGAGGGCTGAAGTACGACCCCATTAAAGCGTAGGTCAAGCTTTATGTATTTACCCGCAGGTGTGCGTGCGTGCGTGTGTGTGTGTGTGTGTGTGTGTGTGTGTGTGAGTGCGTGTGTGTGTGAGTGCGTGTGTGAGTGTGTGTGTGTGTGTGTGTGTGTGTGTGTGTGTGTGTGTGTGCGAAATGCTGATAGTATCTGATATTTCAAAACGTCTGCATGATGTTCCTTGTAAATCGCATTAGCAGAGCTGTTTTTCCGAATCCTGGCTGCAGTTCGTCGGTCAATTGTAGGAGGCGAAAGTTTTTTAGATATTTGCATACCTTCTCAATTGAAGCAGCCTTGACAAGCGCTCCGTTTAATGTTGACGCGGATAGAATGAAAGTTTGTTATGTTGGTCCATTAGAAGCGAAATTCAGGTCAGAAGTGTGTACGATAGTATCTGGAGCTGGTATATACATGGGAAGCTCTCTAAAATTCTAGTTTTATTGCGGCATCAATCTGTTAGCTGATCTCAAATAATTCCAGTTAGATATTGTTAACGGTTAGTTATGATTTCGTAAATTAAACCTTCGTAGATAAGTAATGTGAGAACTTGGGTTGCATGGATTCTTCCCATGTTCTCACATTACTTAAGCTATAAAGTACTTTTCTTTAGCTACTTTTGGCGCCGCATTTTGACTGTATTTCTTACATTACATACTCAAGTAAAGCTATTTGATAGTCTCCATTGTTCTGTGCACTTCTTGTACGCGTGCGCTAAGCTGCTGTCGTCTAGCAACTTGCACGATGATTTCACAGAATTAGCTCTGACTTGCCGGAGCTGACATATTGCATATAAGCCGAAATTGCAATCAGCTCATTAAACTTTCATTTAACGTACTTACTAATTCGACAAATTAGAGTTGATTCTAACAGCCTCCACATTATAATTCAAAATGTCAGGAAAGAAACATTTAACCTGAACGATTGTACAAAGACCCATGTTCTAAAAATGTCACCGCTTAAACAGTACCAGTGTTACATTGGGCTTACGCAAAACGTGATAGTGACAGACATCGCTCCTTATTCCGAATTCCATTTCATCCTATTGATTCATGATTCCATCCTATTGATGCATGCTTTTTGCAATCCTTAGGTCTGTTTGCACGCGTAAGGATGAGATTTGACCAAAATTCTTGAAATTAGCATTATTTCGCTTCCGTATCGCTCCCCTTCCTCTCATTTTTGTTGTTGTTGTTATTGTTTTTATCTAGTTCCATTGTTTGTTTTTTTAAATCTAGTTCCATTGGCCTTTATATGGACACAATCAACATCTTCATAAGGATCGCGATGATTCTTGCTGGCAATCAATCGAGACGCAAATGAGCTAAGGATGTTTGTCCTGCAGCCCTATTGACTGAAGAAGTCCATGGAAAATTTGTTTTGAATGTTTGTCGAAGAACGCTATGTAGTACACATGCTGTTTTGTAGTTCCTGGTTTCGCGTATAAGTTGGGTGTCATCACTTAAACGTGTGTTGTTGTTGATGGAAAGGACTTATTTAATGAGTGTGTTTAATTCTTTTAACAACTGCGTCAGGGTCTTGGTTTTGTTTAAATATTAGGATTCTAGGCTCACGTTTTATACTCGGACGGCGGTAGTATAAACAAGATGCAGGTTGTGCTTTGGTCTGGTCGTGCCCTCCGCATGCCCGCGCTGATACGCGGCATGGCTGCTTGCCCGCGTGTTTGGTGACGTGACTGGCTGCTTGCCCTGTTGATGGCGTTCCCGGCTGCCCGCGGTATTTCGTAGCATGGCTTCTTTCCCGCGAGTTTGGTCGTGTTGCCGCGCTATGGCTTGGTGTGGTTCTTCCGGACGCGATTGCTTGGTTAGATGTTTTCCTGCCATCCGAAGTGAATTAGCCGCTTGCGCTTTCTAAAGAGTGCCAGTGCGGCTTTCCGTCAGAACTTTCTCTCTCTCTCTTGATGTTTTCACTCATAATCAAGAAAAGCCTTTTAGCAGTGGATATTTGTAAGTGTATGCGTCTCTCAATTCGATATGTTGTAGCGGTTTCGTTGTTAGTGAACCTTTTACCCTTGTAACATTGTGCAAGCAGCTGTTCCGTGTTTCAGCTGGCGAGTGTGTATTGGCTTTATCTAACTCTAAAGCAGCATGGAGTGCTTGTTTCATAAGACCTTATCTGTCGTGACAACATTCATGAGCGCAAAAATTCTTGCCTCGCTAAGCATGGCGCTGATCAGTGAAAGTTTTTTGTTGTTGTTGTTGAGGATTCACTGTTTATTGGATTAATGAATGTATATTCATACATACATACATACATACATACATACATACATACATACATACATACATACATACATACATACATACATACA
>QQSS02199285.1:0-12306 GCA_003687565.2 Craspedacusta sowerbii
TTGCGGTAAAAATAAACGAGATTAGATCGCTGGTAACCATTGTTATTTTGTCGCTCATCTACGGTGTCGCTCATCTACGGTGTCGCTCATCTACGGGTACCCCACTCTTCGCAGCCTCATTACGACTGATGACAATGGCGATAACGATGTGCAGGTGAATGCACTTGGACTAAACCAAGGAACTGGACTAGCTCCAACTAAACGAGCCGTATTGAACCTAGCAGGAGCACTACTTGACCCGTTGGGTTTCCTGTCCCCAGTTAGCGTTAAAGCAAAGACTTTTCTACAGAAACTGTGGTTAAATAAGTGCGCCTGGCACGATCATCTAACTGCGGAATTAACCTCCCAATGGTATGAGATTTTTATAGATTTATGCGCTGTCGGCCATACTACTTTCCCCCGCAATTATTTTGAAGGCTTACATAACGAGCCAACAGAGCTTCATGTTTTCTGCGATGCTAGCGCAAGCGCATGCGGAGCTGCAGCATACCTTAAATGCAAGAATTTCGTGTCCCTAGTAATGGCAAAACCTCGAGTCAAACCGCTCAAGGAGATCACGCTGCCGCGCCTAGAGCTGATGGCAACATAAATCGGTGCAAAATTAGCGAAATACATTGCAACTGCAATGGAACAACAACGCCGCTGCAAATCGCTTCTTCCATTTTATGGACCGACAGCCAAATAGCCCTTCACTGGATCTCCTGTGACAAAGCTTTGCCAGTGTTCATAGGGAACCGGGTAGGAGAGATTCGAGAAGCAAAATTTTCTGCCCACAATCACTGCCCATCAAGCCAAAATCCATCTCCTCACACGCGGCATAATTGCTTCCCAGTTCAAGTCCACTAGCTTATGGTGGCGTGGTCCAAAGTTGCTTTTGCAGTCACACAATTCTGTAGACAGTGTACAGCACCCCAATTCCCTATTGAATGTCTCCAAAATGCATCAGCCCAGATATCCAAGAATCGCCTTTTCAAGTTTTCACCGTTGCCGCTTCGGACAGTAACTCCAGTGATTCACATGCTTTCGTCTTATCATATGTGATTGACATTGATCGCTTCTCTTCACTAGATAAGCTACTTCGAGTGACGTCCTATGTGAAGATTTTTATCTCCAGAGTCCGTACGTGCAGGCTGCAGCCAGTCGTCCTGACAGCCGATGACGTCATCGATGCCGAACTTTCCTGGACTCGTGATGTACAACGCAGGTACTTTTCGAAGAGGTCAGTGGACAGGCTACGAATCTAGTGAGACAGCTTCGTTTGTTTCTCGATGAGCACGGCGTACTTAGGACGAAACATTGATTGGACAATGCATCATTGCCTTACCTAACAAAATTTTCTATTCTTTTTCACCCACAGGACTCCTTCAAAACACTACTTATTAGAAAGGCGCACTCAAAGATGATGCATGCTGGCATCGCAGCAACAGTTTCAGATCTTCGCCAGAGCTACTGGATCCCAAAACGTCGACAGCGTGTCAAGTCAGTTCTACGTAAGTGTGTGACCTGTCTAAAGATAAATGCATACACCCTATGCCGCTCCCGTGCAACCACCCCTGCCTGCTTGCAGACTACTAGAAGCGCCCCCGTTAACAATTACGGCGTAGACGTCACTGGCGCTCTCTACTTCTAGAATGGTCAGTCGAGAAATAACAAGTGTTACATTTGTCTTTTTACTCCATTTCCATTAGAACTCGTTTCAGATATGCCAACCGACGCTTTCCTCCGTGCCTTTAAACGTATTTCCTGCTGACGATGACCGCCATCACAAATTATTTCCGATAATTCTTCGACATTCGTCTCTGCTAACCGACATGTTCAGAGAATCCTGCAAGCCGAGCCGTTCACCCAGTGTTTTGCGACTCACAAGATCAAGTGGTTGTTAATTCCAAAGGCCGCACCTTGGTTTGGCGGCTTCTATGAACGTCTAATCGGTATTACCAAGAACACCTTGCGTAAGGCCTTGGGTAAGTCTACAGCGACTTTCGACGAACTGAACACGTTCGTCTTAGAAGCAGAATCCATCATCAACGATCGTCCTCTAACAGCGCCTATTGATGGTCCCGACGAACCGCTGCCGTTAACACCGTCACACCTTCTTTACGGCATAGCCTTAACGCCTCTACCTACAAAAGTTCTGGACCTGAACGAGATTAAAGACCCCGTCCTACACACCATCTCCGAAAGAAGTTAGGATACGCCTACATAACCTTCAGAAAGTACTTTCACATGTCTGGCGACGCTTGGAAAGACGACTTTCTATCATTACAACGAGACCGTCACGAACAGCTTGACGCTCGTGGTACAGTCACGACAAGCACAATAAAGGTTGGCGACGTGGTTCTGGTACACTCGGACACGGACAAGCGAATTCACTGGCCACTGGCAAAGGTTACCAAAGTTACAACTGGTATTGAAGGCCTGATTCGATCAGCAACGATACGAACTCGACCTTGCATGGTTACTAACCACCCAATGTCGAGGCTGTGTGCCCTTGAACTTTCAACGTACGAGCCCGACAAACACACTCCTCCTCCAGAACAATGCGCAGTGACGACTCGAGCACCAGAACGACGCGCCGTCCGGACATCCGCGCGCGCCCCAGGAGTGACATGGATTGCCCATGATAAACTTGGAGTATGCATCCCTCCCCCCCCCCCCCAGCAGGGAGGAGGAAGCGCCTGGGCTTCAGTAAACAGATCAAAGGGAGGAGGAAGTGCCTCGGCCTTAGTCAAGCTGGGTCGAGGACAGAATAGACTCAAGCTGGGTCAAGGAGGAGGAAGTGACGCACGGATGGACCTTAACCCTAATCACCCTGCTCCTTCCATCGGACAGTTGCTATAGAACGACTTCCTTCTTGACGTTTCTAAATACAACATGTAAATATATTGGTAGTAGGTAAGGTAAAACTAGTTAAAGTAGCAGTAAGAGTTCTCTCTCTCTCTCAGTTCTATGTTCCTTTGACATAGTGCCGATATAGCAAACCTTTACAGACTCTTCCACGTTGAACATTGAATTTCCAAAACGCCATTGTGCTACACGTTCGACCAACCTGGTCAATCAGACAGAAAATACTATTACTATTTAATGTGTGAACATAATTGATGGTACTCCATGAAAAGCCACTTGGCTTTCTGGGAGTTCCATGCCATACCCGCAGAAATCATAGCGTCTGGACTATTGACGTCTCTCCGAGCATTAAATTGTTGCTGTAATATTGTTACGTTTGTGTTTTGAATAAATTTTGAGAGAGAGTGCGCCCTCTCCCCCCATCGCCTTGAGTAAGCCACACCCGTTGCATCTTACCGGTTCTAAGTCGATTGTTAATCGCCCGCTGATCTGAAAATGCAAAGCGCACAAACCCTACTCTTGTCCGCTCAGCAGATATCGTAAGATCATTCTATCTCGGAACCAAAAAATTGCAAATCCTCTGCTGAACTCCGATATGCTATTTAGTCCCGCTATCTATGATCTCATGCAGTTTTATCAAAGGAAGGTCTGGTTATGAAACTGCAGTCTTGAAACGGATGCTCATTTTTTCAATGCCTCGTAAGGTGCCTCCGTGTTTGGGCACGGTGCATGGTTGCAGATGCGTCACAGCTCATAGTGAACTCAAGTCACTTATTCAAGCTTGTTTTATTTTTTCTAAATTAGGTTGTCCAAAACGGATGCTGTTTAGAGCCTTCGGAATGCTACAAACAGACGTTTACGCAGGTGCAACGCGCAGTTAGTAAACCGAAGATAGAAGTGAACATCCGAAAAGGTTCTAACAGACAAATTACGGTAACCAATACAGCGTCACTAACCAGGATCTTACGTGACATACAAGGCAGAAGGCAAAAAAGACCTACCCTTAACTAGTGTCCATATTTAGCTTTGTTCCCTATAAGCTCCATTCAGGTGAGTGACACAAGCGGAGTGCATTCCATCAACACCAACTTTGTCAGCTACAAGTGCCTTGTGTATTTATAAGCACTTTTAAGATATGCTTTGCTTTTCTGCCTGAAGTTGCTTCGAGCGATAGCGGCATTTCATAGCATTAGTGAATAGCTTGTCTAGGAAACCGGTGATCATATGTAATCTCAAGCTGCCTGCAGAGAACACCTGCGAAGACCAGTACCTATGCCTGTTGAAATTACGTGCGCTGAAGCAGTCCTGATGAAAAACCCTGCTGCTGAGAAAATGTCGCGTGATCGGCATAAAATGTGCGATAGTGGTTGCGCTGGGATTATGTTAGTGCTTGAGCCATTAGTAATGGCGGCTGACACTCACAAAGAACAGTGTCAAGCGTAAAGTAGTGAGATTTGCTGGACTACAAGGTGCCTGCAATCTGATAAGGGAAGTGGAACGCGCATTCTTGTCCTTGGTGTGGCAAAGTATTAGCTCAACAAGCTAATATTTTCGTATTTATGATAAACCCTTCTAATTAACACTGTCTTTTGCTTGGTTCAAATGTCGCACCTTTGCCACGTCGAATGTAGTTCCATTAGCAGAGCTTGCGAGCTGAAGCTAATAACACACCTTATCAAGCTGTCGACTGTCCACGCCAAACTGAAACAATTTAATTCGACGCTGCAGACGTGCGACATTTGAACGGAGCATAATGCCCACTTCATACTTCGGAGACGCTTTACGCATGACGCAATTTTTATCCCACTGGTTTGCTCTGGCATGTGCGCGGAGCAGTTAACTCCTACTGGAATGTCCGCGAACGCCATTAGTCCCATTAGGAATGCCGGCGCATTACGCTGGCAACCGTTGGCAAACGCTTGGGGTGCGAGGACAATGGAAACGGATGACAACGCTTGAGATGGATTTAGTTTCTCCTTTACGATAGACGCTGCCTTCCCCCGCTCATCAAAGTTATCTCGCCCCGAGGCTCCCTTTGGGTCAATAGTCACGCGGAAATTAGGCTGTCGTCACCCTGCCCAGTAATTAGACGAGCGTAAGCGTCTCCGAAGTATGAATTGTTCATAAAGGCAGGGTCACACTGCACGCGGCGCGCACGCGTTATCTGAAATTAGAACAGTGATTCCTATGGAGAAGATCACACTGCGCACGTGAAAATCGCGCCTCGCCGCGTCTCGCCGCGAGCGATTAGAAATTATTTTATTTTTTTTTTTTCATTGGCTGCGCGGCCAATTATGGCACCAACCAATCGCCGCTCAAATTTGAGCACACGTGACCGACACAAGAATTTTTCTTCTTAAGTGCGGTAGTTTCGCTCCATAGTTGATAACGACGTAAAAAAAAAACATGACCCAACCAAACTGTGTCGTTTCTTGCTGAACTATCGTTCCTTCTTCCCTGTGACTAAGCGTAATTTTATTAAGGCCCCGCAGGTAGTAACTTTTTACAATGACGAAACTATTACAACATTAAATTTAAGTAAGAACGTATAAATTGGGGCGCACCCCACAAACCCCAAGAGCTTTTAGGTTGAGCGAGAAAAGCATGGATGACGAACGATTAGCAGAAGCTGTCCGCCAGCACCAATGTCTTTACAACATGGCGCTTTCATCGTACAGAAATCGGGAAAGTCTAGAGAGGGCATGGGAAGATGTAGCTTCAAAGATTGGCCAAACAGGTGGGAGAAAATTTTTTTGCGCTGATAAATTCTACAGATCCGAAACAAAAAAGCTTCCGTTTCGAAATAGTATCATGGATCCAAAAACTTCTTTTTCTCTGTTTTCTTCTAGCGCACAAGGCAAGCAGAAGCAATTCTTCCTCCTGATCGGCCGTTCGCGAGCGGTGCTCGAAGCTAATGAGGCAGGCGATTTTTCCGCGCGCAGTGTGACCCCACTCGCGGAGCACGCTCGCGATAATTGGGCGCGCGCGCGCCGCGCGCAGTGTGAACCCCTCTTTAGTCTGCAGCTGGCTCTGCATGCTTGAGGTAGCAAGTCTCTATGTCTTAAGGCACCTCCACCAATTTGCTTATACATGAGCCAAATTAGCAACTGCCTCAGCCTTTGGAAAGTCCCACCCCTTGCAGAATGTCTAAGCCAGTCTCCAGAAAGCATGAAATCTACTTAAGCCTAAGGTTACATAACGCACAAAATTTTTTGAAAATACTTTTTTCCATCCAGTTGTACTCAAGTCAGTCTCTCAGTAGATTTAAATTGCAAGCAACTAATTCATTTTCTTCCGTCACGGATTACTTTAAACGTGCAATTTGTCATATGATTAGGAAATCATTGTGGCTGTATGGTTTTTGATGGTAGTGAAGAGCTAGTAGTATTCCCGGATGCGCATTCCTTCAATCGTCGGTGACAGTAAATAAGGCCAGTCGTCGGTTATTGGGGGGCATATCAAGGAGCTAAGGATCTCTAAAGAGTTCTATTCATGCCCACCAAAGGAGGCTCGGCTGTCTGAGAAGGTCATTACACTGTCCCCAGTTACAAGGAGACACTCTTCGCAATGACCTTCCCAGCATACGATTAACTCGCACTTTGCTCGCTTTTTGTCTGTGCCAAGACAGGCAGGTCATGAGAAAGGGACATGTTTTGAACAACAAACATGTTTACTTTGTAACTCTTGTTTCTTATCAAGTTTTTTTGCATTAGTTATCTTTTTCGTACACCAGATAATCTTTGTATATGTAGTGATTCTAGACGTACTTGACATACAAATTTTTATAGCAAGCTTATGAGGGCTCATGTCAGAGAAAAAAAGTTCTAGTCATCAAGTCTCAGTAGTAATATCTCGCAAGGACCCGTGCTCGCACAATGTCGCCACAATCTGGTCTTGTTAGGAGATTCACCAAGCTGGGTAGCCATAAAAAACTTCTTCTCAAACCCTGGTTGCCCACCGAGCGCCGCGTGGAGGATCAACCAGTTCGTCATCTGTATCTGCGATACTTGTGTGTAGCATTCAGGTCCGTTTTCACGTTTTCAATTCTTATTTTATCACTTGTTCTTCGAGTTGTTGCAAACGACTAACTGAAGATGATGGCCGGATAAAGTGACAAGGGTGACGTGTTCTGCACGCGCGCCATTTGAAGTAGCTTGAGGAAAGTACTTCAGTACATTATAGACTTATATCACAAGGAGCCTAAATCTATGCACCATGAATCAGTTTATGTGAGTCAAGTGAGTGAGTGATAAATTCAACCACTTAAAAATTGAAAGCTCAGACAAAAGCATTTACTTTGAGACTGCAATGCACCCACAACTGTAACTCTAGGCGATTGCAAATCAATTTCCTCTGGCTTATTAGTGAGCGCCTGCGCAAACCTGCAAGCTCTGGTGACGAGTTGCGTTATCAAAATCAGTCACATCATTTAGAATATACTTCTAAATGATCAAATGGCTAGTCTTACGTACGTTTCGTCCCGGCCAAGGGACTCGTCAGAGACCTTTGGTTGGAGTCTTAACTGGCCAAGCAACTGCTTGGAGTTCCATTAAGAACTCGAAACCCCTGGAGACCTCGAGTGCACCGCCTCACGAGAACAAAAGCTCTCAAGTGAACAGTTGCACGAGATCGTCACAGTTTTAACTATATCCTATTTTTCCATTGAAAATCCAGGTGTTCCGGACATTATCTTGCGCATGCAACCCTTCGGTTGCTTTTCACAGCGCTTGCCGTTGCCAATTTATACGTCTTTCAATTTTGGGAGCAAACTTCTTCATGTAAGCATATTTAAAGCGACTCCAAGCAGTTGCTTGGCCAGTTATGAAAGACGACGAGTTCCTTGACGAAACTGAGTATCCATTTGAAACTTGTTTGCGCCCTTGTAAATTGTGAAAAATTGAACGACCGGCCAGTCTTTCGCGTGCAAAATGGCTGAAGATAGTAATAGAAATTTTCGACAAGCAATAGTTGATGGCTTCGCTAATTAGAGAGAACATTGAAATTCCAAAACTTAACACACGCGCATTTTATTTTCTGTCAGATGTACTACTTTTGCACGAGTTCCCACGCGCATTGGGAATTACAGGCATTCTCTGGCAACTATTTGCAAGCTGTACCTTGATCCTGCATTTGACATTATCAACGGCCCGATTCCTGGCCCTAACATGACCGCCAACAAGACCATACCATTACTCGTAAAGTTTCATGTAACTGTAACCCTATCCCTGGTGCAGGAGCAAACTTTGTTTGAGGCTATAGTTGCTAGTGAGGCTTTCCAGATGTTGCAAGCAAGTACCTGCCCAAATGCATCCGCATCGTTGAAGTTTAAATTCAACTGCACCAGATTTGCTTGTAGCGTATGCCATTTACCCGTTTTCTTTGGCAAAAGATCACAAGAACTCATTGGACAAAAAAAAAAATTGCGATTTCCGTCCAAGATATGCTGCGAGGGAACGTTTTGATAAAAGTAGGGGAATGTAACCCCGGACTTGGAACGAAAGCACAAAAAATTATTCCTAACTTAACACTAGGATTTCACTAGTCTAGAGCTTTGCGCTGATGCGAAATCTTCCTTTTCAAAACAAAAGCTTGCCTTGGAGTGAAAGTTGTGGGGTTGGTTTCATGTTGTGGGAAAATTTGCAGGCCCGATTAGGAGAAGATGCTGAGACTAAACCACCGTAGGAACAGTCTTGTGCACGTTGTTGAAGATAGATGTAACACTTGTTGTAGAATGTTGTTGTACACCACCCATCACTTTTGACCTTACCATATTTACAGACTCGTGCCTTTTATACTCAATATAGAAACTAACAGATCAACGAGTTACGTGCACTTATAAATAATGGCTTAGCAATAGAAACTAAACTGATTAATAACGCAAACAGATATCCCTATTAAACTACGTTCATTAGGAAGTTTCTGGAAAAGAAGTTCCTTCAGGTAGTTCTTGACACTTGTTAGGGTTGGCATTAGATGAAGAGCTTGCTTTAAGGGTTACGCGGAGAGATAACCATTTGGATCAATTAAAAGGCATATTATATATTTGAGAATTTATCAAAGTCACTTATCATACGGATGCCTTGTGTTGGGTTTTGCAAGTAAAACAATCTTACAAAGAATATATCGCATACTAAATCAATCGGGCGCTCAAATATATAACTTTGTTACATGTTGACGATCCAACACTATTTTCCAGAAATGAAAGCACACAAACTTGATAATATAATAAAACTAAGTAGCCTGCATTTATATTTGAATGTAAAAACGATGACCTGACGTTACCCTTAAAATCCCTCTTGATCACAACCTCGAAGCAAGAGAAGTAGAAATAAAAAGTTGCCATTCACACGAACTGCTACTTACTGCGATCGACCCTTAACCAGTGTTGGCCTAAAAATCCTAAATAATCTCTTTGACTAAGATATAGATTTGAGTATTAGTAAAACTCAATTCGAAAGTAATAAAATTGTTCTCTATGCTTGCAAGTATTGAGAGTTAATTGGGAAGGCTAGTTTGAGAAGTCTGCTGCCTGACATAACTTATTTAAATCTAGCATACCAAGTTCCGCTTGACCCAAATTTGCTTGCGCATTTGCTGAATGATATTAGAACCATCTCACGATTAATGTTCGCTGTTATTTTTATTTTTACTTAACATACCAATGATGAACAAGCATACTTCTTTGTAAAAGTATTAGGGAGCTCTTTGACTCCATTTTTTTTTTTCCGGAAAGAGCTCTCTGTACAATTTTACTTTACTTCGTTTGTTGCGTGCACGGGTTATATTTTCTGTGCTTTTTGGGAGAAATAAAATCTTGTCTTTTCTTGACCTTGGATTGTAACTCCAGAGCAAGTAAGGTACGAAGTGCTCTGAATAAATCGCGATAGATTCAAATCTTAAAAAAGAAGTTGATGGAATGGTTTTGAAACGTTATTAAGCCTGCCAGCTCAACCAAAAAGTAATTAAAAGTGAACAGCTGCTTGACCCTCTTACAAAGCAGTTGTTTTAACCTTGAAGCCAGCTCCTCAAAAGCGTTTTTGCGACAACTATGTTTCCTGGTGTAAAATTAATTGGCTGTAAATTGAGTTAGGTCTACAAGACTTTCTTGCTTGTACGCGTTTAGAACCTCTTTATCAACGATCGAATTAAAGACACAGCACGCATTCGGTATATCAAATATTGTATCTCCCACAACGAATTTCATGATTCAATTTTAGAACTATGTTCGCACGTTTTGGCGACATAAAGATCGAAACGTAGGCTAATTCCAGATCTCAGCAGAGTCAAAAGTTTACAATAGCGCTCTTCTTCTTTGAGCCGTTAAGGTTGATCTTCGTTAGAGCAAGTTTTCGCTTGCAGTACTCTCTAAAACCATCATCCATGCCTGCGTAAATAAAGCAGTTCGTGACCGAATTCCCCACCACTAACATGGACAACCATAGGTTTAGCGCCTTCAAGGTTTCCAGATTGCTGTAGCTATTCCCTAGTTTCACTGTGACGACAACAACTACGTAAAACAGATTGTACGGCAGCGAGCACGTTATGAATACAAGGAAAGTCACTATCAACATAAATATGCACGACCTCTGCTTGCTTTCACGTGTTCGGCCGGCTTTGAAGGACTTTTGATGACAGCTCGTTGCGTTGATGAACAGTGAGGTGCTAGGGTTGCTCATGATTGATCGAGAGCATTCAGGTGACGCGTTGCTGAAGTTGTTCACGGAAGAACAGCTGGCTGTCGACCCCATGTCACCCAGTTTCTGCAGAGCAAGTGGCAAGGAATTAGAGGAGCCATTGTTCCTGTTCTGCAGTCCTCTCTTTGTCAGCCTTATTAAGTTTATAGAATCAGGCAAGGACGACGGGCGATCCATGCCATGGCTTCGGAAGGAATGGTCATTCTTCGACTTCATGTGTTCAGCTGGACGTCTTTCGAGAGCCATGAATATGCACGCAAATGCGTAGACCATGAACAAAGTGGGTAGAACACTTTGCAAAATAAGAATGACTATAGCTATTCCAAGTTCATAGTAGACATTGCGTCTGCCCGGTGCGCAAATGCGAGATTCGGATAGGTGCATTGACTCCATGTACGGAAGCATGAGAAGTATTGACGTCATCCATATAATGGCTGCCGTTAGGTGGATGCGCTTTCGGCTGAAGCGTGGCTTCATTGGCTTAGCTATGCCCCAATACCGCTCGTGTGCGATGCTGGCCAATAGCCAAGCGGACACGTTTACCGTAAGAGGCCCGATAGCCCCGATTATTGTACATGCTGCGTGACCAAGATACCAAACATGGTTAGACAAGAGGTCGTAAACAAAATGCATAGGCGTCACTGTCGATGCAATTAAGTCTGAGACTGCAAGATGTATAAGGTAGTTGTGAAATAGTCGTTTTCTTTCTGCCCTGAAGCCGAAGTAACTTATCACCATGCCATTGCCCGCGGTTCCAAAGAAGAAAACAAGTCCGTATATGATTATGACCACGACATTCGATCCTGAGATGCCTTCTTCAATGGACCCTTCGTTGCTTATACAATGTCCTGTCACGTTCTTTTGACGAGAGCTGGTCAGATAGTCCAGACAGGTGAAATTCGAATCTGTTCTAGATTCTTTTGCCAAAAGCAAGAGTAGAGTTTCGTTAACGGAAATCATTTATGTAACCGCAAAAGCAGTCTTTAAAGACCAGCAGCAACTGTGTTCAATCTGTGCTGTAATAAAAGGGACATCGCTTCGTGGCTACTACTCCAATACATTATTTATCAGGGTTACAAGCATCATGTACTTAAGTCCAGATTACAGCTATCTATAGGTTTTCTGAAGTTACTCGATAGGGTAAATCGGCAAATGCATAATTCACGACGACCATTTACCTACGCCACAAACATACATCGAAATCTCTTAAAAGTTCTTTGTCGATGCAAGCGTCATTGAAGAGAATAATTGAATGCTAACGAGAAAGGCAAATACTTTTACTCAAAGGTTTTCTCGCTTTTAAACATTCATTGAAGTCAAAACATGAAGGCGCATTTGTATTAAGCCCATCTGGACTGACGATTTTCGTCCGGGAATATATTTATTTCAAAGTTGGATCAAGCTATGAAAGGGATTCTTTGGAATGCATTTTCTGGAAGAGCTGACTAATTAAACGAAATTTAGTATGTTGTATTTCGTCTGATATTGGTACTATGCTATATATAGCTACTTCTGGTCGGAAGATCAATGCTTGCGGATAATTTTGAATTGCAACGTGTTTTAGAACCAAGTCAGCAAACACTAATTTCCCTTGCTGTGGATGCGCAAGGGGATATAAACGGCAAACGAATCGTTAAAGGATTCGCTTCAAGTGCATCTTCCATACGTATTTGTCAAACTTCCAACTCCCCACGAACTTTTAAAGTAAAGAATGCATCAGTAGTTCACCATGTATATATATATATATATATATATATATATATAT